>CAUYQV010112504.1:0-11687 GCA_963574575.1 Galagoides demidoff
GTCCCAGCTACTTGGGAGGCAGAGGCAGGAGACTCGCTTGAGCCCAGGAGTTGGAGGTTGCTATGAGCTGTGATGCCATGGCACTCTACCCAGGGGGATAGCTTGAGGCTCCGTCTCAAAAAAAAAAAAAAAAAAAACAAATAGAATGTTGTCACAAATATAAGATACATTTGAACAACTATTCAACAGTTGATGCCAAAAGCGAAAAAAAAAAACCAAAAAAAAAAAACTAAAATGAAATACAATAAAAGGGCTTGGTGCCTGTAGCTCAGCCGCTAGTGGACCGGCCACGTATTCCTGGGGCTGGTGGGTTTGAACCCAGTCTGGGCCTGCTAAACAACAATGACAACTATAACAACAACAAAAAATAGCCGGGCGTTGTAGTGGCCACCTGTAGTCCCAGCTACTTGGGAGGCTGAGCCCAGAGAATCGCTTAAGCCCCAATAGCTGGAGGTTGCTGTGAGCTGTGACACCACAACACTCTATCAAGGGTGACATAGTGAGACTCTGTCTCTAAAAATAAAAAATAAAATAAAATACAATAAAAGAATTTAGGTCCAATGTATAAGTTGAGTATCTCTTATCCAAAATAATTGGGAACAGAATTGTTTCAGATTTCAGATGTTTTTCAGATTTTGGAATATTACCTATACTTAAATGCTCCTTTAATTTCAGATTTTGGAGCATTGCCAATTTCAGAATTTTGGATTAGGGATGCTCGACCTATATAGAGAAACTTTCTGTTATCATGAATAAACTGAAAATATCTTTTAAGTATAGGCTTCCACTCTTTGTAATAAATTATAGGATTAAATAGCAGGTGTTAATTGAGGATCTACTGTGTGCCCAGTGATAGAATCAGGTATCTGCCCAAAAAAACTTACCCCGCCCAGGCAGGGTCAGGTTCATGGCAGGAATGGTCACACTGATGTCCCTCCTAGGAAATAGGAATGCCACCAGGCCTGGTGGCCCTAACCTTTAAGTCCCTGTCTGCCATAGCCCACATGGGGATTTCTCCCTATTAGGAATCTTACCCCATTTGCACTCTAGGTAGAATAAAAACCACTTTAATCTCATGAATTGGATCTCCGTTTTTCCTTTTGTCTCATGTCTGGGAATGATTTTATCCTTGGGTCCAGAACCTTTCATCTGGTGCCAAAACCAGGGATTGGGGAGAAGCCCCTTTGAGGAGCTGAAAATATACCCCACTGAACCTAAACAAATGGACTCTTATTCCCTCAAGACAAAGAGAAACCGCGCACTCTGATCTTGCCTAACATTCATCCACTTCATACTGAGGTGAGCCCTTATCTAAAAAATTTTTCTGTACTTCTTTCCTCTTCCTTGTCTACCTCCTCCCCCCTTTTGCACTCTTGCATATTTTTATGTGATCTCTCAACTCCTTTTACCCATAGTGGAGGTTAAATTCCCTCCCTCTTCCCCCCATCTTGCCCCCTGGTGCCCTACTGTGGGCCCAGGTCCCTCTGGCTGGTTGAAGTCATGTACAGAGGTAGAGCCCTCTTTTGACCAAAGTCATAGTGGAGAGTCTGGGTAATCTCCCCACGCTAGCCTCACCAACCCTACTGTGGGTCTGGATTGTTTTCAGTAGTTCAGTTCAGTGAACCGGGTTCACTTCCCTGAGCAACCATAGCCCTCTCTGGTTGCAGTCTTGGTTGTTTATTGGTCCTTTTGTTCCCTTTACTTTCTATTTATAGCCTCTTCCAGGTTACCTTTAATCTCATTTACTTTCTTCCTCCAGTTTTTAGTATGGGCACCACTCAGTCATGGATTCCCCCTTCTTCACCTCTAAGCTGTCTTCTAACTCACCTGAAATCTCTACATCTCTATCCTGACCTCAAACCTAAACGTTTCATTTTTCTATGTAATACTGCTTGGCCTACATACAAACTTGGCAGTGGTTCACATTGGCCTGAAGATGGCACCTTCAATATCTCGATTCTCATTGATCTCAAAAATTACTGTCACAAATCAGCCAAATAGTCGGAGATTCCTTACATTCATGCATTTCTCACACTCTGAAATATTCCTTCCCTGTGTTTGTCCTGTGAACCCTCTCAAATTCTTGCGCGAATAACTCTAAATTTTGCAGACTCATCTGACTCTCCATTGTCTTTTTGATCTGGCAGATAACAGCCCCCCTCCTCGATTTCCCTGCTGGCAAACTTCTACCCTCCCCTCCCCTTCATCAATTCCCCAATGCCCCATAAGAGAAAAAAGAAATCTGGGGCGAGAAAACCTGCCAGACCCAGCTTCCCCGCCCGATACTAGGTCTGCCCACACCTTTAGAACTCCCACTTCCAAAATACCTCGACTCTTATACCCTTCTCTGAGAGGTTGCGGGAATGGAAGGCATTGTCATGGTTCATATCCCATTTTCTCTCTCAGACCTCTCCCACATAAATCAAAGATTAGGCTCATTCTCTACAGATCCCACAAAATACTCTCAACAATTTAGATATCTAACTCAATCATATGATTTAACCTGGCATGATTTTTATGTTATCATCACCTCCACTCTAACTTGGGTGGAAAGAGAACAAGTCTGGACACAAGCCCAAATTTATGCTGAAGACCTACACAGGATAGATCAAAGTCTGCCAGAGGGCACTAGGGCTGTTCCCCTGGAGGACCCCAGTTGGAATTACCAAACTGATGCTGCTGGAATCTGCCTGCGTAACCACATGGTCCAGTGTCTCTTAGAGGGACTAAAGAAATCAGCCCATAAAGCTGTCAATTATGAGAAGTTAAAAGAAATTACCCCCAAATGAGATGAAAATCCTGCCCAGTTTTTAGCTCGTCTTAATGAAGCTCTCCAGCGATATACTACCCTATTCCCAGAAAGCTAGGAGGGCAGACTCATTGTTAACATGCATTTTATTTCTTAGTCTGCACCTAAACATCCAGAAAAAACTCAAAAAATCCCCCCAAGGTCCCCAAACCTCTCAGCAGATCTTATTAACCTGGCTTTTAAAGTTTTTAATAATTGTGAGGACACTTTTAAAAGGCAGCAGTTCTCAAAATTCCAGTTATTGGCTTCTGCTATTAGACAAAACCCGGCAATTTCTCAGAATTCCCCAGGTACTCTTAAAAAAAGAGATTTCCCCTGGGACTATGTTTTTTGGGTTTTTTTTTTTTTTTTTTAGACAGAGCCTCAAGCTGTCACCCTGGGTAGAGTGCCATGTTATCACAGCTCACAGCAACCTCCAACTCCTGGGCTCAAGTGATTCTCCTGCCTCTGCCTCCCAAGTAGCTGGGATTACAGGCACCTGCCACAACACTCAGCTTTTTTTTTTGGTTACAACTGTCATTGTTGTTTGTTGGGTCCGGACTGGATTCAAACCCACCAGCTCAGGTGTATATGGCTGGTGCCTTATCCGCGTAAGCCACAGGCGCCAAGCTGGGACTGTGTTTTAAATGTGGCAGGCCAGATCACTCGGCAAAACCTGGACAAAGCCAAACTCTCCTCACAAACTGTGTCCAACCTGCAGAAGGCCTCAATGGAAGTTTAACTGGCCAAGTTCTTCTGAGAATCTAGTTCTTAGACACTCCCAGAGTGGGGTTAAATTCTGCCCAGGTTCTCCTGAGAACCTGGTTCATGGACACACCCAAAATGTGCCTGAATTTCCTGACCTTCTGGACCTAGCTGTTGAAGATTCATGGTTCCTGGAGGGGCAGGATCAGAGTGCCCCGTGGATAATTAGAAAGTCTAAACTCCAGAGGGATTTGCTAGTGGAAGGTAAGCCAGTTTCTTTTTTAATAAACATGTGAGCAATGTTTATTATTTCTACGTTGCCATCTTATAAAGGTCTTTAGAACAGACAGAGATCTCGATGATAGGTATTAATGGTAATGTAATCCACCCCCATGGTACTCCACCTTTATGGTGCATACTTTCTGGACACTCTTTCTTACATTCATTCCTTATTATTCCTTCACGTAATGTTCCCCTATAGGTAGAGATGTTCTCTCAAAATTACAAGCAACCTTGACAATTCCTGCTTGTTCACACCTCTCACTACCCATCCTGCTCCTCTCCAACTCCTCCCCACCAACCCCTCCATTTTCTCAATCTGACCACCCTGTAGATCCTATTGTAATACTACGCCCTTTTCCAAATATTTCTTTTTCCCTTACCTAATCCTGAAGACACCTGGTTTATTAATGGCAGTTCTTTTAAGCCCACTGCTCACTCCATTGCCAAGGCAGGTTTTGCTATTGTGTTTTCTTCCACATTATCACATCTGTTACTCTGCCTGGGCACTTCCTTGCATCAAGCAGAACTCTTAGACCTCTTTAAAGCCTTACTACTCCACCATGCAGCCATATGGCAAAAAAAGGGATTCACTACCACCCAAGGCTCCTATACCATCAATGTCATACTCATTAAAGCCCTCCTAAATGGAGCTATACTTCCAAAGAAAATTGCCATTATTCACTGTAAAGTTCATCACATTATTCCTAGATTTGGTCTCCCTAGCTCTATTCAAAGTGAAAACGGCCCAACTTTCATTAGCCACATCACCTCCCAAACCTCACAAGCCCTAGGAATTCAGTGGTGTCTACATGTGCTTTATAGACCCCAACCATCAGGAAAAGAACAGATGAATAGCATCCTTAAACAACATCTAACAAAATTAGTACTGCAACACAAAAAAGATTGGATTAAGCTCCTCCCCATCGTCTTGCTCCACATTCACTCCACCCCTTGCAGATGTCTTTTATAGCCCCTTTGAAATAATGTATGGCAGAACTAGAGATGAACTTAGAAAAACAATCAATCAGCTTTTACCCCAACCCTCAGCAGAGAAAGTCACAGACCAATCCACAGGGCAACAAGTTCTCCTCAAATCTCTCTTGCCCTACAAGACTTTATCTCCTCATTGGATAGGCCCTCACCTGGTTCTTTACAGCATCCCCATGGCTGTTTGCCTTGTGGACCCCCTAGTTTGGATTCGCCTATCTTAAATAAAACTGTGTCCTACAGAAAAACTTCCAACACTGAAGAACTATCACTGGAAGTTGCAAGTACTGTCCCCTGCCACCTTAAACTCACCAGGATCTCTGAAGAATCCACATCCTAATAAATGTGCAACATTCTTCCCTAATTTTTTCGTTTTCTCTGTAACCTTGTTCAGAGTGCCTGGCTACTTTCACATGTTCAAAGTTAGAACGACCTCCTTGAAGCCTCTAAAAATCTGTGGCTACAGGACACCTTCCAAGACTTTCTCCCTGAAGAAACCCAATTTTCTTTCTTCTTTTTTTCCTTCTGGCTACTCCTCCTGTCAATTCTGGCCTTTCTCCCCTACCCATTGACCTCAACTGATGATTAAAGTCACTAATTATAATCCTTCTCATTCTCAGTTACAGATGAGCAATTCCTTGCTTCATCTCTCAATTTATTGAGCAGACAATCACCTGAAAACTAGTCATATCCTTGCCCTACTGGATATCAACCACCTCAAACTGAAAAAAAACCACTCCCCTCCCCTTTCCTCTCCCTCTCATTCTTTTTGTAGGCAGCCCATGCAGCTCCTTCCCCTGCAAGAAGCAGAGATGCCATGCCCATCACCCTACCTCCTTATAATAAACTAAGGAGGTTGGTATGATAGAATCAAGTACCTGCCCAAATAAACTTACCCCGCCCAGGCAGGGTCAGGTTCATGGCCCTCCCAGGAAATAGAAATGCCACCATTTTTCCCGGCCCTAACCCTTTAAATCCTTGTCTGCCGTAGCTCACATGTGGATTTCTCCCCAGTCAGGAATCTCACCCCACTTGCACTCTAGGTGGAATAAAAACCACTTTAATCACATGAATTGGATCTCTGTTTTCCTTTCATCTCATGTCTGGGAGTGATTTTATCCTTGGGTCTGGAACCTTTCACCCAGTACTGAGCAACTGCAGGGTGTGATAGAAGATCAAACAAAAGGAAAAAACATAAATGTCCTGCTAGTTTTATAACAAACTACATATATTGAACGTGGTAAATATTTCAAAAGCCATTCAACTTCATATCTTTTAAGCATCTTATAGAGGCTACTTCTTTATTTTGTTTTGTTTTATAGCTCCCGACTGCTTTTCTCTCTAATGTTAGCCAATTGTTCCAAAACTAAACAATGCTTATTGGTCATGACAAAAGCTGGGGAGGGGAAGTTTCAGTATTATACTCTTTCCAGTTGTAGTGCAAAAAAGGCAAATAGATCTATAATGTTTCATTAGAAACATGGTCTCCCTCATCAAAGGATGGGATGTCCTATCAATGTGACATAATCATGAATGCTGGTGGCTTAACAGGCTCTCTGTTACCTAGGAATCTGTGACTCAGCACTTGGCCCCCAGGAAGTAGGTTGTTAGCAGGCTGCCAAGCTCAAAATGGGCTTTAGGTCATCCAAGCAAACTCCTTCTTAAACGACTTTTAAAAATAAGGCCAGGTGTGATGGCTCACCCCTGTAATCCTAGCACTCGAAGAGGCTGAGGCAAGTGGATTGCCTGAGTTCATGAATTCAAGACCAACCTAAGCCAGAGCGAGACCTCATCTCTAAAAAATAGCTGGGTGTTGTGGTGGGCACCTGTAGTCCCAGCTACTCAGGAGGCTGAGGCAAGAGAATTGCTTGAGCCCAAGAGTTTGGGGTTGCTGTGAGCTATAATGGCATGGTACTCTAACTAAGGGTGACAAAGTGAGTCTCTGGTTTCCAAAAAAAATTTTTTTTTTTTAAATAAATGAGGGCCTAAACTATAGAGAAGGGAAGCCATTTGCCAAGGTAGTGAGTTATTGCCAGAAGAATGTCAGGAAAAATTGTGAAATTTGGGAAAAAAATTACTGGGTATCCTTCAGAATGCTAGGCATTGACAAGTGAACCCTTCTAGGTTATCTGATTCTATATTCTATAATGATCTACAACTTTCATTGTCTTTAAACTATTTTAAATTCTATAGAGTTGTAGAAAACTGAGGGTGCTACCAATTATTCTTGTCTTTAAAAATGCAAATGAATTGGTCTTGTGGAGGTGCAGTTGTTAGCAGTTGATCACAACTTCTCACACACATGAAGCTAGTTTTGCATCAATTCATTGTAGCCTTTCTAGTTGTCTCTTGAACCAATGTTTAACATCTTACTAGTTCTGCTCTTAATGAGTTAAAAATAAAAGCTTTGACATGTGTTCATTTTATATTTGTATGGCAGTCATAATTTTACTTAAAAAAATTATTGTTTAACAGGAAGAAACCATGATTTTAGTAACTGCTTTCTGTTTCTTTTGTTTAAAAAGCAAAATTCAACAAATTTAGTTTTAAAGACCAAATTGCCTTTTATTAATGTCTTATGAATCGGGGCAGCATCTCATAACATAAAATAGAATAAGTGCTCTGCTGGGTACGTCAGAAAAATTGGTTTTTATAAGGTGGGAATAAGGAAACAAAATAATTGAAAAAAGAGGATTGGTTAACCTAAGGTTAGTTTAGCACCTTTTCTTATAAGGGTTAAGGAGAGGGGACTTCCCTATCATGCCAGCTCACATTAATTGGACTCCTTTTGATTGGTTGCTGGGAATCTCTTATTTTCAGGAAAACTGGTCTATTTGGGGTTTTATCTGCTTCATTAAAATTTCTATTTGACTATATGGTGCTTAACATGAACGATTTCCTTTTGAATTGGTCTTTTAAGCTCTAATACAGGAGCTTAGTCCAGAAACAGTGGCCTCCAAGAATTTTTTTTTTTTTTTGTCAGAGTCTCATTCTGTAGCCCAGGGTGGAGTGCCATGGCCTCAACTTAGCTCACAGCAACCTCAACCTCCTGGGTCAAGCTATCCTCCTCCTCCAGTCTCCTAAATAGCTGGGACTATAGGTGCATACCAGCATGACTACCTTTTCTATTTTAGGTAGAGACGGGGGTGGGGGTGGGGTGGGGTCTCTCACTTTGCTCAGGGTGATCTCAAACTCCTGACCTCAAGCAATCTCCCACCTCGGCCTCTGAGAGTGCTAGGATTACACTGTGACCTTTTGTGTCTGCTTTCACTTAAAATAATGTTTTGGAGGTCTACCCACATTCAACATTTCTCAGTACTTCAATCCTTTTATGACTGAATAAAATCCCATGTGTCTACCAAAATTTGTTTAATCTATTCATATGTTGGTGAACATTTAGGCCGTTTCTACCTTTTGGCTGTTGTAAATAGTGCTGCTATGAATGAACGTGAAGGTTCATGTGCTTGTTTGAGTACCTACTTAGGAATGGAATTGCAGCATCAGGTGGTAATTCTATGTTTAATATTTTCAGGAATGCCAAACTGTTTCCGCAGAGGCTGAACACTTTACATTCCCACTATAGGATTCTAATTTTTCCACATCTTTGCCAACCCTTGTTATTTTCAGTTTTTAGAATCACAGGTAGTCCCTGGGTTACAAATGAGATAGGTTCTACGGGCTTGTTCTTAAGTTGAATTTGTGCGTAAGTTGGAACAGGTACATTTATTTACCTATTACTTATAATAGCCTCTATTCATAGGTGTGAGCTGTATGTCAGTTGGATGTTTGTAACTGGGGGATCTAGTGTAACAGCCTCTATTATAAGTGGGAATTTTATGTAAATTGGATGTTTAAAACTCAGGGACTGCTTGTATGCCCATCTAGTGAGTATAAATTAGTACCTCATTGTGGTTTTGATTTGCATTTCCTTTATGACTAAAGACATTGAACATCTTTTCATGTGCTTGTTAATCATACAGAATTTTGACCAATGCATTATATATTTAATATACTAGGGAAATTGGTTTTTCAAAAGAAATCTTTGAAGGGCTGGATGCGGTGGCTCACACCTGTAATCCTAGCACTCTGGGAGGCCTAGGTGGGTGGATTGCATGAGCTCACAGGTTGGAGACCAGCCTGAGCAAAAGCAAAACCCTATCTCTACTAAAAATAGAAAAACTGGCTCAGTGCCTGTAGCTCAAGTGGCTAAGGTGCTAGCCACATACACCAGAGCTGGTGGGTTCACATCCAGCCCGGGCCTGCCGAACAACAATGACAACTACAACCAAAAAATAGCTGGGCATTGTGGTGGGGGCCTATAGTCTCTACTACTTGGGAGGCTGAGGCAAGAGAATTGCTTAAGCCCGGGAGTTGGAGGTTGCTGTGAGCTGTGATGCCATGGCACTCTACCCAGCGTGACAGCTTGAGGCTCTGTCTCAAAAAATAGAAAAACTGAGGCAAGAGGCTCTCTTGAGCTCAAGAGTTGAAGGTTGCTGTGAGCTATGATGCCACAGCACCCTACCCAGGGCAAGAGCTTGAGATTCTGCCTCAAAAAAAAAAAATCTTTGATGACTTCCACTATAATACATTATAATTACCCTGTAATTTGAGTTTCTTAATTTAAGATTTTATATATTAACTTTTATTAAAGTGATTCCCATAGAATAAGTTATGTTTTCCAGAGATAAACTGGAAAGGATTTTCTCCACGCCAGCATGACACTCACGCTTTTCACAGGCCACACCTATATCAAGCAAGTAAATGCTTTTAAGGAACTCAGAAAAATGTTGCCATGGTGATAATATCTGTCCTACTGAAACACTGCTATGTGAGCTGCTTTATGCACTAAAATTTTACTTCCAGCTGTCTCTTTTCTAAGATCTATTTGCTAATTTGCTTTTCAAATGTAGATATATAGTACATTTTAAAATAAAGATAAAGCAACAACACTAACTAAACTTTAATGAGTATCTCTTTACTAAGTCTTTTATATAGGTTATCTTCTTTAATTCCAGAAAAGTGTCAGCTCCTAAAGGTAGTATTCTGGGGGGGGGGGGGGTTGTGTCCATTTTTGTGTTCTAGCTTCTTACATGGGCCTGCCACAAGAGCAAGTATTCAACAAAAAATTTTTTTTATTGTTGGGGATTCATTGAGGGTGCAGAGAACCAGGTTACACTGATTGCATTTGTTAGGTAAAGTTCCTCTTATAATTATGTCCCACCTCCAAGAGGTGTGTCCACCATATCCCCTACCCTCCTGAACAAATGTTATGGTGTAAATAAACAACCCTTTGAAGTAGTTATTGTGATTATCATCATTTTACAAATGAGAAAGCTGAGGCTGAGAAATACAAAGCAGTTTTCTCAGATCATGGAGATGGATAGTAGTGGAACTCCAATCAGAACTCAGGTAGCCTGCTGCAGAGTTGACCATGTTACCTTTAAGCCATAGTGTTCAGAATATCACTTTCACTTCTTCCTTCTACATTCTGCAAGGTGTTCAGCTATTTTTTTCCCCAAAAAAGCAAGAAGCAATTAAATTCATTTTAGTTTAATACCTATTAATGGCCATCTGTGTACCCTTGGATATAATATTGAGAAGTGGGAGTTAGGAAAACAAGATTATATTAAGGAGTCTGAAACTAATTGGGTTACTTGATACTCTTTCTAGACTTTGAACTCCTTATATTAGTAAAATGTTAAAGTTGGACTGGAAAATCTAAGTGTGCTCCAGCAATAAAATATGATGATTTTAAGAAATAGCATTAAGGGCTCAGCGCCTGTAGCTCAGTGAGTAGGGTGCCGGCCACATACACCGAGGCTGGGTTTGACCCCGGCCCAGGCCTGCTAAACAACAATGATAACGGCAACCAAAAAATAGCTGGGCATTGTGATGGGTACTTGTAGTCCCATACTCAGGAGGCTGAGGCAAGAGAATCGCTCAAGTCCAAGTGTTGGAGGTTGTTGTGAGCTGTGCACCACAGCTGTGGGGGGCCAAAAAGCGTGACAAGAATAAAGACCCTTGATTTTAGCCAAGGCAATGTGTGCTCCCCAGTCTTCCCCTCCCCCGAAACGCACCTACGAGATTTTCAAAAAAACTATATACCCCACCCTGACTGCACACACCCTGTTACAAAACACCCCTATGTAACCACAGCCAATTTCCCGCTTAGCTATTTTCCTTGCAGTTATCAGTTCTTTGTTTAGACTCAAAATGGCACCCGTTCCCGCGCCCGCGCAACCAGCTAAGGGCCTGAGCCTCAAATCTGCCAATCAGCGAAGGACACATTTCCTCTTTACTCCTCCTCCCACTCTCTCTGCCCCCTGTTCGCCTGTAAGCTTTAAAAACTGGCCTTTCGCCGCCATTAAACAGACCTTGACAAGAAATCTGCTTGGTCTCGTTCTCTCTTTCTCGCCCGTTCTTTTTCAGTCTCGGTCCCCCTCGCCCCCACGAATAACCGTGTCCCACTGGACGGGACACACAGCATTCTACCAAGGGTGACAAAGTGAGACTCTGTCTCCAAAAAAGAAATCGCATTAAGGCTAGGTGCAGTGGGTCATGCTTGTAATTCTAGCACTCTGGGAGGCCAAGCTGGGTGGAGAGCCTAAGTTAACAAGTTCCAGACCAGCCTAAGCAAGAGCAAGACCTCATCTCTAAAAATAGCCAGCTGTTGTGGTGGGTGCCTGTAGTCCCAGCTACTTGGGAGGCTGAGGCAAGAGAATCACTTGATTTCATGAACCAGCGTGGGGAAGGGGAAAGCATCAGAGTGGAAGTGGTGGGGATTGAGGAAAATATAGCACAAGAGAAGACACAAAGACAAAAGGTGGGATGGGGAAGTCTGACTGAGCTGATGGCTGCAACCAGCACCAAAGCACAAAATCAGCTTTATTTTATAGTATCTTGACAGTGTTGTCTACTGGGAAGT
>CAUYQV010112512.1:0-14977 GCA_963574575.1 Galagoides demidoff
GGACCCGGAACAAGGACCCGGAACGGCTGTTACAGGCTTCTTTTAAAGTTGAAAACCGAAACCAGATGGGTGTGGGGGTCGGTGATTGTTTGAACAAGGGAGATTCTGATCAGGGTAAGGTCACTGGTCTGTTTAAGCGAATGAAATTCCAAGCGTTCCGAGCAGGGAGTGGGTTGTGTAAAGAGGTCTGTTGTTTATCAAGGGCCGAGCAGGGAGTGAGCGGGGTCAGGGGGTGAGTTTTAGCCGTTGGGGTAGCTGGCGCGAGCAGGATGTGGAGAGGGGTGCCCGCAAGCACCCAGGAAGTCCCAGGCGCCCTAAGCACCCAGGGAGTCCCAGGAGTGTAGTCAGTCAGCCAGTGCTCGGAAAATCCCTGCCTGAAAAGTCTCCCAGCAGGTGGTCTGTTTCATGAGGTGGGAGTCTACCCTGGCCTCGGGGGTTCCTTCACCTTCTTTTTAGAAATTGAATAATATTTATCTGTCATTGGACCCTTGGCTTGTTTCTGTATGTTGGCTATTACAAATAATGCTGCAATGAATACCAGAGTGTATATATCTCCTCGAGATCCTGATTTCATTTCTTTTGGATATACACCTAGAAGTTGGATTGATGGATGATATGGTAGTTCTATTTTTAATCTTTTGAGGAATCTCCATACTGTTTTCCATAGCTGTTGCACCATTTTACATTTCTACGAAGAGTGTACAAAAGTTCTAAAAGATAATACTTATTATCTTTTTGGTTTGTGTGGGTTTTTTTGTTTTTGTTTCAAAACAGGATCTTGCTATGCTGCCCAAGAGTATGGTGTCTATTCACAGGTTCAATCTCAGTGCACTACAGCCCCACACTCCTCAGCTCAAGTGATCCTCTCATATCAGCCTCCCTGAGTATGTGGAACCATAGGAATAGCCACTGCACCTGGCTCTCATCCTAGTTTTGATTTATATTTTCCTGATAATTAATGATGCTGAACATCTTTTACGTACTTTTTTTTATACTTGTCATTTCTATATCTTCTTTGGAGAAATAGCTGTTTAAGTCCTTTGCCCATCTTCTAATCATTTCCCTTGCTTTTGAGTTGTCAGAATGTCTGATGCATTTTGGAAATTTACCTTAACGTTACATTTAATTTGAATGGTTAAGGCATTCCATAGGCCAGATAAAACATACAAACATTCACCTCTGTTTTACAGCTACACGTGGGAGAACATATGTCTCTCAAATAAAGGAATATTCATTTACTGGATGTCCATGATGTTGTGGAGATTTCACAAGCTACCTCGCAAAGTTGTCAAAACAACCCATGAGTAGAAATCATCCTGCCCATCTTCTAAGAAAAAGTGAGGCCCTGAAAAGTTAAATGATTTTACCAAGTTCATACAGCCTACGAATGGTTAGTTGAGGTCTGAATTCTTGATGGTTTAACCAAAAAGGGCTGCAGAGTTGGCAAAGTCATTCTTGGTTTCCTGTAAGGAGGAATAGTCCTGTACAGGGACTGTCCATACTGTTACCACTGATGGCCATCATTTGGGGCCAAGGCCATGCCACTTTTCTCTAAAGTTTAGTCCCTTTGGTATGTGATGCAGAAGTCACACTGGCTCTCCTTTTATTAGAATGAACTATAAGGTAGTAGTGGATCACCAACCTTTTTGGTGTTGTTAAGCTTAAAGTATTTAATTTTGTAAAATCACCCATCCATGTCGTTGAAATCCACATTCACATTTACATCACTTAGATTTTGATTTCATGTATGGAATTGTAACAAAAGTGTGGGTTTTAGTCTCTAATTGGGAAGTGCATGAGGTGGTAGTGGTGGATAAGTCTGTTTGCAGAGAATGCCAATTACCTTTAATATTAGGGTAAATAGGCACTTTATATTAGGAATTTTGTGATACTTCTTAGATACCTTCAATCTCTCTGACTTGTTATAAAACCAGAGGGAGTAGCAACAGCTGCAATTTCTACCTATCACTGGCTATTGAATAGATTTATGAACTCTTATGGTTCTCAACCTTCCTAATGCCACGACCCTCTAATACAGTTCCTCATGTTGTAGTGACCCCAACCATATGTTGCTACTTCATAACTGTAATTTTGCTACTGTTATAAATTGTAATGTAAAATCTGATATGCGGGATGGTCTTATGACCCCTGTGAAACGGTCTCTTGACCTCCAAAAGGGTTGTGACCCACAGGTTGAGAACCACTATCTTAGAGGATTGTGCTTATATCTATATAGTTCTCTTTACACAGAGATGAAGGCTTTCATAGCATAATCTCTAATTGGGTGTTTAATAAATGCTTTTTGATGAGGATAATGGTATGGAAATAAAACTCTTGAGATCCAGAGTCTGCCTGGATTTCTTGCCTCATTAGGGAAGAAGAGGTGAAGGAGAATGTATGGATAAATATGAATGTAAATCTCAGGCAGAAAATCACACACCCTTGTGGCTTGGAATCCTGGAAAGAGAAAAAGCAGAAGGGCATGGCAAAGACAGAAATATTGTTGATTGACATTAACACTAAGTATTTACCTGTCTTCTCTAACAAGGTAGACTCCATTTGGAATCTGATGATGTATCTTTTATAACTTAGATTGCTTAACAAATCACACCAAGGTTTGCTGAAAGTCACTGCCATTATTGGTATGTAATCATAGGCTCACCAAGGGTGAAGGTGGAAATTAATGGTCTTCTTGTTATTTGCATTATTATGTGAACTCTGGCTTCCCTGGTCATATGGGTTTTTACAAGCTCTTCTCATCTAGCTCTCTCATGTGTTTTCAGGTTGTCTGTTTTAGGGCTATTTGGCAATTGCCTCTTCTTATATTTGATTTTTATGTTAGAAAATAAGTAAAGAGGATCCGATTCTTAATGAGAATGCTTTGAATTTTTCCCCATTCAATATGATGTTGACAGTGGGTTTGTCAGATATGGCTTTCATAATTTTGAGATATGTTGCTCCTAGGCTTAATTTGTTGAGGATTTTACTATGAAACAATGCTGAATTTTGTTGAATTTTTTTAATGTATCGATTGGGATGATCATATGGTCTTTGTTTTTACTTGTGTTTATGTGGTGAATCACATTTATTGATTTACATATGTTGAGCAATCCTTGCATCCTTGGGAGGAAGCCCACTTAGTCATGGTGGTTTTTTAGTTTATTTTTTGACGTACAGTTGAATTAGGTTTATAATGAACTCAACTAAAGCAAATCAGCAAGAAAAAAAAAACAAACCCGTGTACTCCCATTAAAAAGTGGGCAAAGGATGTGAACAGAAGCATTTCAAAAGATGAGAGACAAATGGCCAACAAACATATGAAGACATGCCAAACATCACTAATAATCAGGAAAATGCACATTAAATGGCAATGATGGCTCATTGCCTGTAGCTCAAGGGCTAGGGCACCAGCACATACACCAAGGCTGGTGGGTTTGAACCTGGCCCAGGCCTGCCAAACAACAATGACAACTACAGCAAAAAAATAGCCAGGCACTGTGGCGGGTCCCTGTAGTCCCAGCTACATGGGAGGCTGAGGCAAGAGAATTGCTTAAGCCTAAGAGTTTGAGGATGCTGTGAGCTGTGATGCCATAGCACTTTCTTGAGGGCGACATAGTGAGACTCTGTCTCAAAAACAAAACAAAACAAAAATAGCAATGATGTATCACCTTCACCCAATTAGAATGGCTTTTATTGGAAAGTCAAAAACCAATAGATACTGGTGTGGATGCAAGGAGAAAGGAACACTTATACATTGTTGGTGGGACTGCAAATTAGTACAACCTCTATGGAAAACAAAAGGAGGTTCCTCAGAGAACTAAAAGTAGACCTCCTTATTTGATCTAGCAATCCCATTATTGGGTATTTCCCCAAAGGAAAAAGCATCATTTTATCAAAAAGACACCTGAACTCAGATGTTTCCTGCGGCACAATTCATAATCGCAAAGATGTTGAATCAACCCAAGTGACCATTATCAGTTCACGAGTGGATTAACAAAATATGGTGTATGTACACTGTGGAATACTACTCAACCTTGAAAAAGGATGAATGAAGGACTTTTGCAACAATTTGGCTGTAACTGGAGACAGTCTCCTAAGTGAAGTATCTAAAGAATGGAAAAACAAATACCACATGTATTTCCTATTAAACCAGAACTAAGTGATGCACACACAGGTAGTGCACAGAAGGAAGTAAACTCAGTGGAAGTCAAGCAGGGGGAAGGGGAGGAGAAGGGAACAGGACTAAACCTACCTAACTGATACAATGACCACTATCTGGGTAATAGGCACATTTATATGTACATATAACTCTGTCTTATACATAACAAAATCAATACATGTAACCAAAAACATTTGTACCCTCAGAATATCTTGAAAGAAATACATAAATAAATAAATAACATAAATGTCAATGTGTATTTCCTTTTTATCTAAAATGTTAAGAAAAATCAGTCAATTTTAACCAGCTACTCTAAATGTGTCAAAAGGCCATTGGAAGTTTGCTTCTTCACCATCACGGTGAATCCCTTAACTGATTTTTAAGGTTGCACTGCAGTATGAATGCGGTGATAGTGAAGTGTACACTTAAAAAAGTATATTTTACATCATGTATATTTTAATGAAAAAATAGTTTTTAAGCAGGTAATCAGCCATTGAGTTTGTTAGACTAATCTGTAGAGCATGTGTGATATTTATGTTCAGAACTGTGAGTGAATGGGTAAGAAAGTATTACTGTGCTACACTCAAGTGCAAGAAATATCATATTATTTTATTTGCCTTACATCAAATTATGTTCGGGTCTGATCTCTCGTCTACTGGAAGGGTGTGTGATAAAGTCAATTGCATCATGTTTGTGGGAACACATGTCTTCAAACATTTGAGTGGAATTTACATGAGATTTAAAAAGTAGGAGCAGAGAGTCATGTCCCTCCCTCGGGGCACCTTTGTAATCATTTTTCTGTTTGCAATATGATGAAACAGGCTTGAATCGAGGGCCTCTTTCTGCTTTTCTCCAGCTCCAGAGTTGGTTTCCAACCTCCACAGGAATCTACTACATTCTCTTCCACCTTGAACTTGGCTTCTTTTATTATTCATGGAAACCCACCAATTACTTATCCCTTATTTAACTTCAGAAAAAAATCATCCCCTCCGGGTGGCCTCTCCTGCCAGCTTGAACCCCAGTATTCTAGCAGCCCAGATTCCCATACAAAATGTGAGGAAAGCTGAACACTGGGTGCCTGATAATTTGACTTTTCTGCCCTAAGGAACATGATTATTAGTGTTCATGAGAGTAAAGTATTTGAAAGTCAAAACAATGTGTCCTAAGATAATTTTTTGTAATGAGGAGGGAAAAATAATCTTCTGAGTATCCAAGGTAGATATAATAAGATACAGATGTTCATATATATATATTTATATGAATATATTTTTGCCATGCATAGGCTTGCACTAATAACATAATAGTTATAAGCGTGGGTTTAGAGATAGAGCACTTGGGCTTGAATCTTGGCTCTGCCACTCACTGGCTGTGTGACCTCGTAAAAGTTAAGTTCCTCATGTCTCAGTTTCCCCATCTATTAAAAAGAAGTAATAGTATTGTTTATCATGAACTTGTTGTGAAAAACAAATAAGTTAATACATGCAAAGTGCTTAAAACAATGAACCTGGCATGTGGAGAATACTCAGTTTGAGAAAGCCATAATAGTAATATTTTTATAATTATAAGTTATAATCATTAATAATTATAGCTTAATATCACCAAATTTCGTCATACAGAGTTTTATTTTTTTAATTTTATCTATTTTTTTGAGACAGAGTCTTACTCTATTGCCCTGGGTGGAATGTTGGATTATAAGCATGAGCCACCGCACCTGGCTAATCATTCACAGATTAATTCTTGCTACAAATTTGGTATTGGTTCTGAAATATTTTCAAAGAATCCTTTGTAGGGAGTCCCTTAACATGTCCATACACCTCAAAAGAGTGCTATCTATTCAATCATTCCATGAAATTCGGATCCTTTCAATTTTAGAATTCTAGCTGGATGACCAAAAGAACATCACTCCATCCGCTAAATAAGTCAAACCATTTTGAACTCAAACATGACTTAAGACTTGCAGATTGAGCCAACCCCTGTTCTGTATTAACTCTGATCATTTGCTTGCTTTGTTCAATCTTTGGACTTTAAATGACCATTAATATCTCACATTTATTTCTTGAAGAGCTGTACGTCTTGCTGACTAAATTTCATGAAAATCCTTTGAGATTATTTGGTAGGAGAGGCTGCCAAAGGCTAAGCATTATTGATACTAGTGTCCCATTGTTAACATTGATATTTCATCTTGACAGTAACTTCCAATTTGACTTGACAGCTGGTAAGCACCAAATCTGTGCTTGCATGTGGTTGATTGCTTTAGAGTTTCTCTCCTGGTTTGGAATTTCATAAATTACAAAAAATGTTTTCTTTCTGATTTGAATAGAACAGTAAAGCATATCCTTCCATATGACTTCTCCTTGACACCCAGTATCTTCTCATCTCCAGTGCCTCCTAATCTGATGTCATGGAGAAGATATTTATTGCCTTGCTTGCCAGAGAGCTAAGAAAAACATCTAACTATAGAGTCAGTGCTTACTCATATCATTCTTGGGATTCTGTATAGAGATACATTGTATTTTAAGCTTATATACTCATAACCTTCTGTTATGATTCAGGGGTATGTCTTGACACATTTCCTCATCTGTTATCTTTTAGTATGCATGTAAAAAATTAATCATAAATATCTGCTTGTATTGCTTAGATTAATGTTAGATGATTAGCAGATGAACCATAAAATCTCAGTGGCATAACAAAAAAGATGTGAATTTTCCGCTTGTATATAAAGCCTACCTGTTGGTGGGAGTGAGACTCTGTTCCACTAAGTCATTCAGGGAACCAGGCTGTGGAGGCTTTGCCACTTTTGACAAATGACTTCCAAAGTGACCCTCAGCATAAACATCTACTCAACAGATGGAGACAGAAAGATTTTTTGTAGATTTAACATTTTTGCAAAATGTTACAATAAATAGGTAAGATGGAGCCTCAGAATTGCAGTTAAGGATGGTGAAATAGGAGTTAAAAAAGTGAAATGTACAGATCTTTTTTTTAAAAAAATCAGTCATTTATCCTTTGTTACTTAGAATCATGAACTGGTAGGCTAAGAGAGGGTTTAGAAATCAGCTCACTCATTTTCCTACTAACAGGAGATCTGGTTCCAGATCCCAGAACTTCCAGCTCCAGACAAATTGATAAAGTATTTCTTCCACGTGAGACCCACTTCTGTGAGCACAGCCCTGGCACCAATCTATAAGTTTTAAATCCCAGCTTTACTACTCAGGAGCTGAGCAACTTATGTTGGATGAGATAGGATAATTTTAGCAGCTTCCTCACTTGATGGTTCTGTTAAATGCACCGTGTCTGTCACACAGTGTGCTATTAGTCTTCATTAATCCTGGGACATTTTTAAATGGTCACAATAATTTCTTTCTCTGAATCTAAGTCCTGGGGTTATCCTCTCCCACATTTATGCTGGGCTTGATCACATGACTTGCTTTGGCCAATGAGACAATAGCAAATGTGATGCAAACAGAAATTTGAAAAATGTCCAGAGGCTTGCCGTCTCTCACTTCTCTTAGGAAGCTTTGCAACTTCCACCATAGGAATAAGCTCAGGATAGCCTGATGGATGATGAGGGATACATTCCCAAGTTATCTCCAGCACCTTAGCTGAGTATGAAGCAATTGCCAGACATGTGGGATCATCTTAGACCATTCAGCCCCAGGGGTAGCCCCTCCCCTCACCACCCAAACTATGAGAATAAAGACTATTTGTTGCTTTAAGCTATTAAGTTTGGAGTGCTTTGTTATCCACAAAAAGCTGGTACAGAAGAGATCACACTTGGGAGGTTTATATGAGCCAGATCTGGAAGTGGCACCCATTATTTCACTAAATTCATCCCACGGCCCCTCCTAACTGCGAGGAAGGCGAGAAAATGTAAGGAACCCAGAAAGAAAAGGAACCAGGTTCCAAGAACAGCTGGCCAATATCTGCCACAATGATTTACCTTTACTTTGTGAAAAGAACCCCTAGGTGGTAATCAGAGTGTAACAACTTTTCAGGCAAGTTCTTTGGGCCAGGCCACTAGACAGTCACTTTTAGTTTATTTGTTTGTCACAGGGAGATAGAGAAAAAGAAATGTGACAGGTGTGATGCCTTCCTGGGAGGCTGCCTGGTAAATCAATTCCTGCCAAGCTCCTCCTGCAACTGTGGGAGATAAAAAAGGAACCCACAGGCAAAACCCACAAGGTAGAAAGGGTTTTAAGCTGTGTTCTCTTAGAATAAGAGCTTTTTATTTATTCTTATGGAGAAGGACGTCTAGGGGATCTGTCTTTGAGAGTGTTATTGATGGAATTTTGCTTTCTGCCCCATAGGAGCCGAAGTAGTCCTGCCTCATGCTCATAGGAGTAAAGGCAAGCTAGCCAGTTCTTTTTACTTTACTATGTCTCATCCAAGACCATTTGTCAGTAGAGGCCCTTCTCCTCCCTTTTCCTTCCCACGTTGGATATCTCTGGTCTGGGAAATAAAACCTCAGAGGCTAGCACCCTGTTCTGTAGTCAGACTGGCCAGCTACCCATTCTGCTTTTACCGTATTAATTAGCTCTGAGTGGTCTTGTACAGCTTCTCTATGCCTTAGTTGTGAGGATTAAAATGATACGGAGTATACCACACAGTAGATACTTGTTAAATGTTAGTTATCACCACCACCACCATCATCATCATCATCTGATTTTCCTTTCCTTTTCCCCTTTGATCTTACCCACTCATCTACCAGGAGAAATATCACAAATTGGAAAGAGGGTCTAGAACAGCAGTTCTCAACCTGTGGGTCGCGACCCCTTTGTAACAATAAAAATACATCGCGGCATTAGGAAGGTTGAGAACCAGTGGTCTAGAAAAAGGAAGGGTAGATTAGGCAGCAGGAGATATTTCACAATTTAAAGCACATTCCATGTTTGCATGGTTAATTATAGTTTTCATAGGACTACTATCTAGGAAATCTCATTTAGCATGACAAGTCTATGAGGCTCATTGCAGTTTATTTGGGTAGATAAAAAATAAATACACGAGGAGTTAACTAACAATTGAGTTACTGAGCCTGCGATAACCTTTGAAATTTACTATACAATGTGCAAAAATATTTCAAGTATTTTGAAATAACATTTGTTGAATTGAAGTATTTTACAGGTGGTCTCCACCGTTAGAATTCATTAGCTGATGGATCAGATCCCATTCCAACTAGCTGTGTTTAAAATTATCAATATAAAACTGATTCAAGCACCCTGTAATTCATTTACCCCTACTTCCTGACATGCAAGTGTGTCTCCAGCCTTATTGCCACTGCATTGTTTTATCAAGTCGTCCCCCATCTCTCTGTAACTAGCGTACCTCTACAAAATTGACTTTCACAATGTTGTCTATATTTTTCTTTTTTATTAAATGATAGCTGTGTACATTAATACTATCATGGGGTACAGTGTGGTATTTTAATATACAATTTGAAATATTTTCATCAAACTGGTTAACATAGCCTTCATGGTGTTTTCTTAGTTATTGTCTTAAGACATTTATATTCTACATTTAGTAAGTTTCACATGTACCCTTGTAAGATGCACTGTAGGTGTGGTCTCACCAATTACTTTCACTCCACCCATCCTCCCCCCTCCCCTCCTCTCTCTTTCCCCCTATTCTTGGCCTATAATTGGGTTATAGCTTTCAAATGAAAGCTATAAATTAGTTTCATAGTAGGACTGAGTACATAGGATACTTTTTTTTTTCCATTCTTGAGATACTTTGCTAAGAAGAACATTTTCCAGCTCCATCCGTGTAAACATGAAGGAGGTAAAGTCTCTATCTTTCTTTATGGCTGTGTAGTATTCCATGGTATACATATACCACAATTTATTGATCCATTGGTGGATTGATGGGCACTTGGGCTTCTTCCATGACCTTGCAATTATGAATTGGGCTGCAATAAACATTCTGATACAAATATCTCTGTTGTAATGTGAGTTTTGGTCTTTTGGATATATACCTAATGAAGGAATTGCAGGATCAAATGGGAGGTCTTTTTTTAGTTCTCTAAGTGTTCTCCAGACGGTCTTTCCAAAAGGAACATATTACTTTGCATTCCCACCAGCAGTGTAGAAGCGTTCCCTTTTCTCCACATCCACACCAACATCTGTGGTTTTGAGATTTTTTTGATATGGGCTAATCTTACTGGAGTTCAGTGATATCTCAAAGTAGTTTTGATTTGCATTTCTCTGATGATTAAGGATGGTGAGCATTTTTTCATACATCTGTAAGCCATGCACCTATCTTCTTTAGAGAAGTTTCTCTTCAAGTCCCTTGCCCACCCTGAGATGGGATCACTTGTTCTTTTCTTGCTAATACACACAATGTTGTCTTTAAAGACATGTTCTGTTCTGGGTCAGTTTTCTTTAATCTGTGATTAAGTTCTTGCTTGAATATAGGGAAATATAACCCATCTGCATCTTTTTTCTAAGCTGAACATTTTTTTTTCATTTTAAAATATGTGGGGGGACAGCACCTGTGGCTCAAAGGAGAAGGGCACTGGCCCCATATACTGGAGGTGGTGGGTTCAAAAAAGGCCCCCGGCAAAAAATTGCAAAAAAAATAAATTAGGGGGTACTAATGATTTTGTTACATGGATACCTTGTATGGTACTTCAGTTGGGGCTTCTGGTGTGCCCATCACCATAATAGTGTTCATTGTACCTGATACCTTTTACTCCTCACCTCCTCCACCCCGCTTCTTGGTTTCCATTGTTTCTATCACCTGGCTCCTAATTATTAATGAGATCATGTGGTGTTTGTTTTTCCATTCCTGAGATACTTGACTTAGGATAATGGTCTCTAGTCCACCTAAGTTTCTGTAATAGACATTATTTTATTCATTTTTATGGCTGAGTAGTACTCCATGGTGTGTGTGCATATATATGTGTACACACACTCACATATCACATCACATTTTCTTTATCCATTTAGGAATTGATGGGCATTTAGTTTGAGTCTATGCCTTTGTAATTGTGAAGGGTGCTGTGATAAACATTCAAGTGCTAGTGTCTTTTTGAAAAAGTGACTTCTTTTTCTTTGGGTAAATACCCAGTAGTGGCGTTTCTGGATCGAATGATCTGCCAGCATTTAGTTCTTTGAAGAATCTCCATACTGTTTTCTGTAGAGGTTGTATTAATTTGCAGTTTTACCAACAGTGTATAAATGTTTCTGTCTCTCTGCACTCATGTCAGCATTTATATTTTTTGACTTTGGCCATTCTGACAGAGGTAAGGTGGTATCTCATCATTGTTTTAATATGCACTTCCCTGATGATTGGTGATATTAAACATTTTCCATACGTCTGTTGGCTGTTTGCTTATTTTCTTTTGAAAGGCTCCTATTCATGTCTTTTTACCCACTTTTTAATGTGGTTATTTATTTCTTGTTGATTTGTTTGAGTTCTTTGTATATTCTGGATATTAGCCTTTTATCAAATATATAGTTTACAAATTTTGTAGGTTTTCTATCTACTCTGTTGATTTCCTTAGCTGTGCAGAAACTTTTTAATTTAATTAAGTCCTATTTATTTATTTTTGTTATTGCTATATCTGCCCTTGGGACTTGGTCATAAATTATTTGCCTAGGCCATGTCTAGAAGAGTCTTTCACTTTTTTTCCTACAATTTTTATGGTTTCATGTCTTACATTTATTCACCTTGAATTTATTTTTATATATGGAAAGAGACAAAGATCCTGTTTCCTTCTTCTGCATGTGGCTATCCAATTTTCCCAGAATGATTTATTGCAGAGGGCTTCCTTTCTCCTTTTCTTAGCGGTACACCTGAGATTTTGTTATAACCCTTGATATTCTTTTGTGGTTTACAAGGCAAGGGGGACCCATAAGGTGACTTTAGTATCCAGAGTCTCTAGGAGTTCAGGGCCTTTTTAGCAAGCAATTCTAAGGTGATAATGGTACGGATGTCACAGAATAATATATAGTATAACATTAGCTAATAGTTGAATTCTAAATTATTGCTGTAGGAGACTAGAGAAAGAAGAAGTCATTTTGGATTGAAGAGATTGGGATGACTTCATGAAAGAAGTGAGATTTGAGCTGATTTACGTTGGATAGCCAGAGAGAAGTACTAAGTGCCATAACCAGAAGAGTAGTGGTATACATGCCTAAGTGGTTTGGGGTGGATTCACTAAGTTTAACAGATAAGTACATGAAGGTAGATCTTTTGCTCCAGGAAATTATTTTGACAAGAAGTTGGAGATAATTTTGCCTGGGATGGTTCTGAGTGTCAGTTCATCCATTCATTCAGCAATTCAGTGTAATAAATTCAGTTCATTGAGCACCAACTATATTTCAAAAACTATCTAGGTCCCAGAGATATAAGACAGAAAGGTTCTTTCCTTGATGCTCACCATATAAGTGTGGAGACAAATAATTAAAATTAAGCAGATATGTACACATGATGATATCAGATAGTCACATTGCTATGGAAAATTAAAGTAAGGGGACGGTAGAGAGTGACTGTGAGGGGTAAGCACCATTTTACAGAGGGAAGCTAAAGGAGACCACTTGGAATCAGTGATATTTCCGCTGAGATTTGAATGAGGAAACGAAGCCATTCATGTGAAATATGTGGGCAATGGGTATTCCTGGCAGAGGGAATGGGAATGGTGAGTACGTAAATTCTAAGGTGGGAATGAGCTTGATAGGGTCAGAAACCTTACTCTGCAGGCTACTTGGAAAATATGCCCAGGTTTGGTCCCACTATTGACCAATTGAACCAGCACTTCTGAAGTGCGCTTCAGGCCCTACTACTTAGTAATACTTCTCAAAGTGAGTCAAACAGGGCACCAAAGTTGATAACCACTGCATTAGAGAGAAGTGCCAAAGAGGAAGGGCTTTTCTGAGCAGGCCAAGGGTGCTATGGCAGTGATTTTCAACCAGTGTGCTCTGAGAGGATCTTAGGGGTGCTATGAAAAATTTCAAAGGTCATTAATTAAGTTATTTGCAAAAGAAGTTCAAAGCATAGTAAGTGTACATAGCAAAATTATAACCCCCTTAGATTGATTGTACAAATATGTCATTATTATAATAAATAAATATTTTATTGTTATAATAAATAACCACTGACTTATTTCTAAAATGGATGGGCATATCTTTGAAAAATAAGGTTTTGAGACACGTTCATTGATGGTGTGATTTGACAAGAATTTGCCGATTAATACCAATATATGTCAAAATCATTGGAAGTCAATGAAGCTATATGATTCAACAATCCCTCGTTGTACCCGAAGTAGTAAGGAGCTGTGGCTCATACTGGACATGTCATACGTTCTGTCTGGATTTGAAATAGTGAAGTAGTTGGACATAAATTCTAGGCTTGCAAAATTTTCTAAGTGTGTTTAATTAATGCCTGCATTTTTTAAAAAAATGTACAAGTTGTTTATTTACTTATTTTTATTGTTTTTGATTTGGCATTTTTTATTTTTATAACATAGCATTGAATTAAAATGGATAAGTTTTAGTAAAGAAACAAAAATTAGATGACAATGGTAATGCATCAACTACTGTTTCATCCAGTACAGTGGCAACTAAATTAGAAACAATTAGTTGTCGATATAGTGAAGATTGTTTATCATTCTGTTTCCACCACATCTCACATGCATAGTTTATGGCAAAGCATTAGCAAATGAAGCTCTGGCTCCTGGCAAATTAAAGAGACATTTGCAACCCAGAAATTCCTGTTTGTCTGAAAATCTGGTGGAATATTTCAAATGGCTTGCACTCAGTAATACTAAACAAGCAAAAATATGGACCAAATATGCAATGATATCAGATAAACACAAGAAACGAGTTACACAGCTGCAGAAATCCTAGCTAGGAAAATGAAATCTCATACGGTTGCAGAATCTGCCTGCTGTGCAATTGTAAAAACAATGTTCAGAGAAGAAAACGAAAAGAAAATATAAAAAAATCCTGCTTTTAGATAATACAATTTCTTGGCGTGTTAAGGATTTATCTGAAAATATAGAATTTCAAGTACTATCTCACCTCAAAGAAGTAAACATGTTTGCAATTCAGTTGGACGAATCCACGGATATCAGTAGCAAAGCCCAACTTTTAGCATTCAGTAGATTTGCCTATAAAGAAGAAATCATACTGCAGTGTCTGTGGCTCAAGGAGTAGGGTGCCGGCCCCATATACCAGAGGTGGTAGGTTCAAACCTGGCCCTGCCCAAAAAAAAAAAAAAAAAGAAAAACTGCAAAAAAAAAAAATTCATAGAATAATTTTTATTTTGCTGACCACTTCAAACAACAATAAAGAGCCAAGATATTTTTGATTTGATGAATAATTACTTTTAATTCTAATAACTTGTCTTGGGATTACTGCATAATTATTTGTACTGATGGAGGCCATTTACATCCAGAGGTATAAAAGGATTGGTTACATTTGCACAAAAAAATAATCCAAAAATTATTTTTACAGATTGTTTTCTATACAAAGAAGTGTTAGCATCAAAATCATGAGTACCTGAATTACAAAAGGTCCTAGATGACACTATTACAATGATAAATTATATAAAAATCAGGCCACTGCAATCAAGATTATATTCAGAGTTATGTTCCTCGGTGGATGCTTCTCATAGGCAGCTCTTACAGCGTGTGGAAGTGAAATGGTTATCTCGAGGAAGAGTTCTACCAAGACTTTATGAATTAAGGGGTTATCAACCTTTAATAACATGCAACATTCTAAATTAGGTGCTTTACTTTGTGATGAGGTTTGGTGCAATGAAGTTGCATTTCTTGCAGACTTATTTCAGTGTTTGAATACTGTAAGAGTATGCAGGGAAAAT
>CAUYQV010112514.1:0-15214 GCA_963574575.1 Galagoides demidoff
ACATTCTCAGCTATTTCTTTCCTTAAAGTTTCATAGTTCTCTTTATAGAGATCTTTCACATCCTTTGTTAGGTAAACTCCTAAATATTTCATCTTCTTTGGCACTACTGTGAACGGAATAGAGTCCTTTACTGCTTTTTCAGCTTGGCTGCTGTTGGTATTACAAAGGCTACAGATTTATGAGTGTTGATTTTGTAACCTGAGACGCTGCTATATTCCTTGATCACTTCTAGGAGTTTTGTAGTAGAATCCCTGGTGTTTTCCAGATATACTATTATATCATCTGCGAAAAGTGAAAGTTTAATCTCTTCTGACCCTATATGGATGCCCTTGATTGCCTTTTCTTCCCTAATTGCAATGGCTAAAACTTCCATTACAATGTTGAAGAGCAATGGAGATAATGGACACCCTTGCCTGGTTCCTGATTTGAGTGGAAATGATTTCAGTTTAACTCCATTCAATACAATATTGGCTGTAGGTTTGCTGTAGATGGTCTCTATCAGTCTAAGGAATGTCCCCTCTATACCAATTTTCTTAAGTGTTCTGATCATAAAGGGATGCTGGATGTTATCGAAAGCTTTTTCTGCATTGATTGAGAAAATCATGTTGTTTTTTGACATTTTAATAATAGCCGTTCTGACAGGTGTAAGGTGGCATCTTGTTGTGTTTTTTAATTTGCATTTCCCTGTAGATTAGCCCTGTGATGGGCTGAGCATTTTTTTTTTCATGTTTGTTGGCTGTTTGTCTATTGAAAAGTTTCTGTCCACGTCTTTTGCCCATTATTTAATGTTTTTTTTTTCCCTTGCCAATTTGTGTAAGTTCTTTGTAGATTCTGGATATTAGTCCTTAATACCCTTTTTCATTTCTGATTGAGCTTATTTGAGTCTCTTTAATTTTTGCTTAATCTGGCTAGTGGTCTTTTTGATTTTGTTTATCTTTTCAAAGAATCATCTTTTTGTTTTGTTGATCTTTTGTATTTTTTTTTTAAGTTTTCGTTTCATTTAGTTCTGCTCTAAGCTTTGTTGTTTCTTTTTTTCAGAGGGGTTTGGGTTTACTTTGATCTTTTACTAGTTCTTTGAATGTGACATTAGCTTGTTAATTTGTGATCTTTCTGTCTTTTGATGTAGGCATTTAAGGTTATGAACCTTTCCCTTAGGACTGCTTATTTATTTATTTTTTGTATTACATAGTTTTGAAAGCTTGTTTTTCCTTTGCTATTCAGTTTGAGGAATATTTTTATTTCTATCAGTTTAAGGATTATTTTTATTTCCATCTTAATTTCATCACTGACCTGTTCAGGAGCAGGTTGCTTAATGACATGACTTTGCATAGATTTGAAAGTTTCTTTTGGAACTGATTTCCAGTTTTATTTCTCTGTGGTCTGAGAAGATATATGTATGATTTCTTTTTTTTAAAATTTGTTAAAACTTGTTTTGTAGCCTAAGATATGATCATTATGGAAAATGCCCCATGCATGCATGAGAATAATGTATATTTAGTAGCTTTTGGGTAGAATCTTCTGCAAACATCTGTTAGATCTACTTGTTCTAGAGTCCCATATAAGTCCAGCGTTTCTTTCTTTATTTTCTGTTTGGATAATCTGTCTATTCTTCAATAGGGTGTTGACTTTCCTGGCAATTATTATGATGCTACTGTCTGTTTCTTTGCTTAAATTTAGTAGAATTTGCTTTAGGAATCTGGGACCTCCTGTGGTAAGGCATATGTATTTAAGATTATTATGTCTTCCTGTTTAATTGTGCCTTTTACTATTGTATAATGGCCGTCTTTGTCTCTTTTCCCCCTTCCATTGTTTATATAAAATATATTTTATTGGTTATGAGAATGGCTACACCTCCTCACTTTTGATTTCCATTTTTGTGGGGATAGTTTTTTCCATCATTTTACTTTGAGTCTGTTTGAGTTCTTGTAAGATGATGATACTATGTACTTGGGTTATTTTTTTGTCATCCATTCAGCCAGCCTATGTCTTGTTAGACCTTTCAAGTTCATTGTTAGTACCGATATGTAAATATTATTTTGTTTATCATTTTGGATGATACTCTGCTGTTTTATTTTCCCTCTGGTCCTGTTATTTTATAAGAGCTGTGAGCTTTACCTTTCAGGTGTTTTTACACTGGTGTTTATCTGTTGTGACTTTCCACATGTGTATATAATGTAGTTCTGAGAATTTGCTATAGGGAAGATATAGTAGTGACAAATTCCCTTAGTGCTTGCTTGTCTGAAAGAGTCTTTATTTCTCCATCACTTATGAAACTTACTTTTTCAAGATACAAAAATTCTAGTCTTCTGTTTAAGAAGACTAAAAATGGGGCCCCAATTCCTTCTGGATCATGAAGTCTTCTTTACTGAGATTTCTGCAGTTAGCCTGATGTAGGTTGCAGGTTGGTTGCTGCTTTTGTCTTAGAACTTGTAGAATTTTCTCCCTCACTTTGACTTTGGCTGGGTTGATAATTATATGTCTTGGAGAAATCCTATTTTCTATGAATCTTCCTGATATTCAACAACCATCTTCTATTTGCACATTTGAATTTCTGGTGATACCAGGAAGTTGTCCTCAATAATTCCCTCTTACAGGTTTTCAATGGTATTTTTCTTTTTCTTCTTTTCCCGTGGAGATGCCTATAATTTGAATAGTGTTCTCTTCACCTAGTCCTATATTTCTCTGGGTGATTGTTCATCCTTCTTTATTCTGCATCTTTGAAAAAAGAATCCGAGATTCTTTTTTTTAAACCAGAATCTTAGAGCTAGAAGATAAAGCTCTCAAAGTGACCCAGTTAATCAAAGATGAGGTCTAGCCCGTTGTTAAAGCTTTTTGTTATATCCTGAAAGTCCCTAAATGACTCTTTTCTTTCTCTAAGTTCTATTATATCTTTTCTAACCTTTCTTACTTTGTCTAGATCTTTAGCAACTCCGTTTTTTCATTGAGTTGTAATTTTTTTTTTCTTCTGTGTTGCTTTCAACTTTCTTTCAATCCCATTCATCTTATTTGCCATCCTTATTCTGAATTCCATTTCTGAAATTTTGACAATTTCCTTTTAGTTGGGGGTCCATTGCTGTACATCCATTGTGATTCCTTGGATGTGTCAAACTAGCTTGATTTTTCGTGTTGCTAGAGTTCTTTCGCTGGTTTCTTGATATTGGAAGCCTCTTTTCTCAGCTATGGAAAGATTGGTTTGCAATATATCAGTTCTCCTTTTCTGGGAACTACCTTACTTAGTGAGAAGAAGGAGAGGTCCCTAGATGGTAGTGTTTTTGTGACCTACTTAGAAGATTGATCCAACAAGAGGGGGGCAGATGCACTGAGATCCTGTAATGTAGCTGTTCTGTGTTGTTCCATCCTCCATGACCGTCACAGTCCAACCTGGTGCTGGATTGGTGGGTTGTTCCCAGGTTGCTTGCCAATGGAAGCACAGATAGGAGGCTAGGTGAATGTCTCTCCAAGAATGGTGTGAGAGATTGCTCTTCTTGGGGTCTCTTCATGGCAGTGGTTCCCACCAGGCAACAGTGGGAGGTGTGAAGGTGGGGCCACAGCTTCTAATAGTGGGGCGGTGGTGGTGGGAGGCCCTTCTGGGTGGGGCTGCAGGGCCTGGCAGGAGTAGGGGAGCCTTGTTGGTGGAGCCATGGTGTCCAGCAGCACCTGCTATTTCATTTAAATGCAAATTTCTCAGTCACTAATCTCAGGAAATTGTTGGCTACCCTTTACCATTATGCTTCCAGAATGTATTTCCTTGCAAATGATGAGGTGGAAATGGCACTGATGAATAATAATGAATAGATGGATGGGGAGTTCCAGATGGAGGTGGGAAATGCTGAAAGGATGGGTTGTGTCCATAAATCAGTAGATGTACCATGGACTCTTAGTAATAGCACCCATTTACTCCACAGCTAAACTGTGTGCTTTGGCTTTACAGAGCTGCAGTGGAAGCCAAACTGTCCACTATGGAATCAGTGACCCAGCGAGAGGGCCTGAAATGATGGAATCAAACAAAACAAAAATTAAACCTTGTGCTGCAGTGGAAGAAGCAGAGATATCATGTGCCTCTTCGGAATATTTCAGAGGTTACTGTTGCCTGAGAATGGATTTCCAATGGCTGGAAAGGCAGAGGGATGATTGCTTTTATGCATTGACCGTAAAGTCTATTTGTCTTTTTGCCAAGGAGTAAATGAAACCAGGGCAGAAGGAGTCATTATTGGACAACCTTACATGTACCAGAGAAAGGAAAGGTCCCAAAGTCATAAGTGATAATTGTTTAAGCTAGAGGGGAAAATCTAAGGCAGGTCATTTTAAACCTTGATTTTCTACCTCATTCCTGATGCAGATGGGCCTGTGGATCTTTTGAAATTCTCATGAAAAACCATGCAAATTTGAAATAGTAGAGTATGAAAATAATAATAAACCCTCCTTTTGGTAAAAATGGATACGTAACTTGAGATAATATAAAATTCCCTGTATATGCTGTGGTCCCAGCAGGAAATAGATGGTATACTCCAACTGGATGAAAGGACTATCCAAAAGTATGGTCAATGGGTAGGAGAAACTTCAAGGAATAGTACCTATTATTCCCTCTCCAGACCTGAACAGACAGGGGGAGTAAACAACTGTTGAACCCCTGGGAGGGTGACTGTGTGGAGAGGGCTGCCTGACAGGAGTTTGGGCCTTTGGGAGAGGGTGAGGGAGAGGGAGGGAGCAGAGAGGGAGCCCTAGGAATAGAAATCCCAGTCTCTTTTCTCCATATCCCTGCTTTCTTGCAAAGACTGCCCATTGGAACATGTCTGGAGGCCAGAGAAGAAGAGAACCTGGGCATGTAATTCATATATGGTGACGTCCGGAAGATGTAGAGCAGAGTGGAGAAGGAGCTACAGAGCCAAACAGAAAAATCCAGCTGTCCCCCAGACTAAACCAAAAAGCGAGCCAAAAATCATATCATTTCAAACAGTCAGGCAGGATATTTTATAAATGGTGTTTATGCTATCACCACATGGCGACAACAATTAGCTGGTAAACAACACCCCCCAAAATCCTTGGTCAGGATTGCTTTTGAATTGTGTAAATTTTGAATTAGGAGATGCTTTCAGAAAACATGCCTTCCATTATGTCCAACCTCCCCAGTTCTCCTTCCCCAAAATACCACTTTGGTTTGGAGTCTCCTGCAGCAGATTTTAAGTCTCAAATTAATTACCAGGCTATGGAGAGAATTTTGGCTTAGCTCCCTATATGTAGTTTCTGTGCTGCTGAAATGCCACAAAATTAAGATTTTCCAAATACAGTTCTATTTTTATTTTGAGGCGTGGGATACTTGTAGAGCTATGCAGCCTTCTTTTGCCCCAGAATTCACAGGTGCTCTGGAAAATTAACTTGAACAGAATTAACAGCTGTGTTTTCACCGTTCTGATAGATGCAGAAACTCTGGCTGCCAGACTGTAAGCTCCTCGAGGCAGGGGCTGGGTCTCATTCAACATTGTATCCCTAGATTCCGGCCTAACGCCTGCTCTTAGAAGACTCAATAAATATTTCTTAAATGAATGAACAAGAGTTTTAAAATTATGCACAGATCTAAAACTGAATCACACCAACTTTTAACCATACTCCCTAAAGTATGTTTTATTAAATGATTTCAGAGTCACAATATATGATATTGTAAAGATTGACGAATTTCTCTCTTCCACTAAAATTCTGGTAACCTAAAAACTAAGAATTATGATCCAAGACATAAATCATACTTGTGTCATATTATTTTGAGGGTTTTCTAAAGTGCAATCATCACCAATGGGAAACTTTTCCTAACTAAAACCCAAAGGAAGCTATTTATCCATTCAAAATCTCCACACGTGCCCGAAACCTGGACTCTCAACTAAGCCAGGTGTAAGAGTTGCCATGGAGGTAGGTCTATTTTGTTTAGTCACCTGCTTTATTTAAACAATCACAATGACTGGCCTGCATCTTAACCACCATCAAAGTTCAGCCCCAAGTGGGTTGGATCCAACCCATTTTACCAGTCTCAAAATAGGTATCCAGTGAAAGGAGGGAGTAGAAGAGATGAGAAGAGCTCAGCCCTGTGATCTGTGCTTTGCTCAGCAAGTCTGCATTCTGGCATCTCTTAATGATGACTTGATTTGGGATATTGTGAAGCCAGGAGATTAAGACAGGCCATCCCTTAAGAAGGTAATCCATATACTTGGTTTCCATTAAGAGGGAGAGAAGAGAGATTTTTTTTTTCTGTCTTCTTTTTGTCCTAATTTCCCCTCTACTTAGACTTCCTCTCCTCTGCTTGGTGATGTCATTACAGCTTTCAGTTGCTTGCTGGGCCGTGGGTGTGAGCAGCTCCCTGGGCAGCCATTGCTGATTCATCTTGGTGAATCATCTGCTTGGATCTCTGACTGGGAGGGAGTGATGTCACTGCATGTCCTCCTCCTCCCAGGCCTCCTCTTTAAGGCTCTGTATGTTCACAGCAGGCGTGTTCAGCCCAGGCTGCCCAGGAGCCTGAGAACTCACTAAGCTTCCCAAGTGCCCAGTGATCCCTGGCAGGGAGCCCTGGGATTCTCACCAGTGCAGAGCCGAATCCCTTCATCCTGCCATCCATTTATAGATTCAAATAGCTAGGAGGGTCAGTCCCTGCTCAGCCCTGCTCAGCCTCTGCTTTCAGGTCAATTATTATAACCTATCATTTTTGCAGGAATGCTCTTAATTCAACTGTTATATAAACCATGGGTCTGTCTCTTGGCAATTTTAATTCAGAGCCTTCCAGGCAATAGTAATCCCTAGTTTGATCTTTTTTTTCTCTCTTTCTTCTCTCTTCTTCCATGACATCCCTTCCCCCTTGCTCCTAACTTAACAGTTTCCAGCTGTGTATCTTTTGGCTTTGTTTCCGCCCCAGCTTTTTCTATAACATGCAATTGGATTCCCTCCAGGTCCCAGATGTGTTATTCATTTATGCTGAAGCATCTGGGCCGCCACACAGTCCTGTCACTGCAACGTGGCAAACTTGTGAAAAATCCGACTGGTAGCCAGCTAGCGGGCTGCGGCACCCTGGCAGGCAGCAGAAGCATTTCAAAGGACGATGAGGAGAGGCCCCCGGAAGGGTTATGAGAGCCGGTGGGAACCCAGGTGAAGCCAGGAGCTCACATTCTCCAACGCTGTGGCTCTTACGGGTACAGATGAGCCCGTGCATATTAGACGGTGAGGGTTTAATTCTTTCAAAGCAACAGGGGTGCAGCTGCAGAATCGAAATAACACCCACCTCCTCAGTTACCCAGGGAGAAAAAAGGGTTGCCACCCTTCCTTGAGGAGACCACAGGTACCACAGATGGGAGGAACCCAGGATCTGAGGCGGACATGGCTGTTAGGGAGGGGGCGCTGGGCAGGGAGCCCAAAGTCTTTCCTGGTTCTGGTTCCAACTTTCTGCTTCTTCTCCTCCTGACCTTAAACAAGCTTTTAAATCTGGCCTCCTATTTCCTTTTCCATGAAGTAGCAAGATTGGATTAAATTGAGGGATTTCAAGCTTTTGTTTTAAAAATTCCAAAAAAAAAACCCTGAAGCGGAAGCCTTTATGTAGTGCACTCAATCCTTTCATGACAGGAAGTGGTAATTTTTCAACAGCCTCACCGGTGGCCATCCAAGGTAGGTAGGGGTGGCAGAAGTGTGCCTTTATCCCAGGCAGTCATCCTTACCCCAAGAGGTGCAGGGCTCAGCATGTGTTCCTTCTCAGAGTCACAGAGAGCAAACCTTCCCTTTCACCTGCTCTTGCTTCTCCCCAGCACCTGCCCTTGAACTTCCACCTGCTTATCTCTAGGACAACTCTCCTTCTCTTCTTGGCTCCCTGCATGAGCATCAGTCACTCAGTTCAGTCCTCTCTGAATGGGCCATGCAGGGCAGGGGTGGGACAGGGGTGGGGCATTACCTCTGGAGAAGCAAACACCTGACAGATTTTCCAGGGGCGTCCAACCTTTTTTTTTTCTCTATAGCACATTGGAAGGATAAGAGTTGTCTCGGACCACACGTTAAATACATGAACACTAATGAAAAATGATTAGCAAAAAAAAAAAAAAAATCTGTGCACACTTTTCATGATATCCAACAACACAAGTAAGCAAAAAACATCCTACAAAATCAGCATGTGGCCTTGGTGCTGGAGGTTGGACACCTGTGAATCCAGATTGTCAAGATGGAGTTTCTCATAGCAGACATTCTTATATTTTTATATAAAAAGGAACTCTTTCCTCTCATCTAACTTGAGTCTCATTACTAAAAGCCCCATTGCTTCTTTTTAAAATAAATTTTATTGTGTATATTTGAGGTTTACAACATGAAATTAGGGGATTAAAATGGTTATGTATAGTGAAGCAAATTAACGTATCTATCTTTTTACACAGTTAGTTTTTTTCGGTGACAAGAGCAGCTAAGATCTACTTGTTTGGGCTGTGCCTGTGACTCAAGAAGTAGGGCACTGGCCCCATATACCAGAGGTGGTGGGTTTGAGCCCAGCCCCAGCCGAAACTGCAAAAAAAAAAAAACAAAACAAAAAACTTGTTTAACAAAAATCTCTAATACAATATAATTTTATAAATTTTAGTCCTCAGATTGTACAATAGATCCCGAGACTGGGTCAGCCTACCTATCTGCTGCTCTCCATCCTTTGACCTACACTTCCCGATTTCCTCCCCACAGTCCTACCTGTGGTGACCACTGTTTCATTGTCTCTGTGTATTTGAGCTCTTTTTAAAAAAGATATATCTATCATATAAAAGGTCAGGCAATACTTTTCTTTCTGTGTTTGGCTTATTTCACTTAGCATAATGTCCTCCAGGCCCATCCATGTTGAGGCAAATGGCAAGGTCTCTTTGTTTAGAGGTTTAATAATATTCCACTATATATATGTAGCCCATTTTCTTTTTTTTTCCCTCCATTTTCTTTATCCTTATTCCACTGATGGACTAAAAATCCCATTTCTTATTCTAGCCCTAGCATCTGAGTATGTCAAGCCCCCAGAGGGTAAGAGCACGTATGGGTGTGTGCCCCCCTCTCTGGCTATTTCTGAGACACCTTTACAGAACACCAAGGGCTCCTTGGACCACAGTTTGAGAACACTGGGCAGGATGCAATTATCATGCCCAATCTCTGAGTCCTGATAACTATTCCTAGAAAAGAGTGCTCTTCATGTGGATAAGAATCCTAGAAAGCCTTTGGACTAGAGAGGACCTCTGGAGACCCTCATGCTTTCTCACCCGCTTCTTTATGGGAGCTGCACACAATCTAGGATCCTACCGGTGTTAGGACACTTTGGGTATCCGGATGAAGGAAAACTTCAGGTTCCAAGGATCTCAGTTCATACAGGTCACTTCTTATACATAGTCCCATGAGTCTAGCTGCCCTGAACGCGAGTGCTATGCCACTAAAGAAAGTCCCAAGCCATCTTGACTCTCTGTGATAATAGTAGTAATAATAATTTGTTGTTTCTCCACCTCCAGTGAGCAGAGGAGTTAAGAGCTGTGGCAAAGTACATTATTGTTGCCAAATATTTGCTGCTCAGCAAGATGAGAGAATGATCACTACCACCTACATGGATGTCAGGCCTGGTCCCTGGCTTGCTTTGGCTAATGAGATGTGAGCATGAGGCACATCTTTTCCAACTTAATGTTCTAAAGGCCCATGTGAATCCCCATCACCTTTCTCATTTCTCCTCTGCTAACAAAGGGTGACATGTGAGGAGAATGATCGCCTAGATGGGGGCTGCTTCTTCAGCCTGGTGTCAGAGTAGTGATGGTGGCAGCAGGCCCTGGACGGACATGGAGCCTGAGCAAGAAATGCACCTTTGTGGGCTGCGCTGTACTACATTAGGTTTGTTTTGGTTGGGAGCCAATAAGGGTTTGGGGTTTGAATTTCAACTATATAACTTTAGACAAGTGATTTATCCTTTCTAAGCCTCAGTTTTCTCATTTACCTTTCTGCATTGTTGAATGATTAAATATGAAAATGTGAATAAATTGCTCAGCACAGTACCTGATGCTTACAAACAATACATTCCATCTATTGTTATTTAAAATAGGCACAGAACACAGGCATAAAAAGGTATGGGTGTATATGAGAGGGAGGTTGACAGTTATGAAGCATGACAATTGGCCACACATTCTCTTCTTTTTAAAACAAATAGTACTCAATAATTTATGGCTTTGGCTCAGTACCTGTGGCTCAAGCGGCTAAGGTGCCAGCCACATACACCTACGGTGGCGGGTTCGAATCCAGCCCAGGCCCACCAAAACAACAACGACAGCTGCAACCAAAAAAAAAAAAAAAAACTAGCCAGGCGTTGTGGTGGGCACCTGTGGTCCCAGCTACTTGGGAGGCTGAGGTAGGAGACTCACTTGAGCCCAGGAGTTGGAGGTTGCTGTGAGCTGTGATGCCACAGCACTCTACCCAGGGGGATAGCTTGAGGCTCTGTCTCAAAAAAAAAAAAAATTCACAATATAACAAAGATATATGTACCAGAACGTTTACTGCAGCCCAATTCATAATTGCTAAGTCATGGAAGAAGCCCAAGTGCCCACTGACCCATGAATGGATTAATAAATTATGGTATATGTACACCATGGAATATTATGCAGCCTTAAAGAAAGATGGAGACTTTACCTCCTTCATGCTTATATGGATGGAGCTGGAAAATGTTCTTCTTAGCAAAGTATCTCAAGAATCGAAGAAAAAGTATCCAATGTACACAGTCTTACATGAAACTTTTCTTTCATAAGAAAGCTATAACCTAGGGGTGGCCCTGTGGCTCAGTGAGTAGGGCGCCAGCCCCATAAATAGAGGGTGGCAGGTTCAAACCTGGCCCTGGCCAAACTGCAACAAAAGAATAACCGGGTATTGTGGCGGGCGCCTATAGTCCCAGCTACTTGGGAGGCTGAGGTAAAAGAATCGCCTAAGCCCAAGAGCTGGAGGTTGCTGTGAGCTGTGACACCACAGTATTCTACCAAGAGTGACAAAGTGAGACTCTGTCTCTAAAAAAATAAAAATAAAAATAAAAAATAAAGCTATAACCCAAGGGAAAAGAGAGAGGAAGGGGAGGGGAGGGGAGAGAATGGGTGGAGGAAGAGTAAATGGTGGGACCACACCTACGGTGCATCTTACAAGGGTACATGTGAAATTTACTAGGTATAGAATATACATGTCTTAACACAATAACTAAGAAAATGCCGTGAAGGCTATGTTAAGCAGTTTGATGAAGACCTTTCAGATTGCATATAAAACCAGCACATTGTACCCCATGATTACATTAATGTACACAGCTATGATTTAATTAAAAAAAAAGATATTAAAAAAAGGGGCGGATGAAAAACCATAACAAAAGTGGAGGAGCCCCTGCTACTGACGAAAGTAAAAATGAAAAAATAAAAGTACAACTACATCAAAAAAAAAAAAATCAAAAACAACCATAATAAAGAAAAAAAAATACTAAGAAAAAACTTGTGAAAAGGAGCAAAAAATGGAAGAAATATGTTTGTGTGTGTGTGTGTGTGTATAAATGTATATGTATATATTTCAGTACAGGTGGTACTGTGGTATTAGGAGAGAGAAAACATGCACACTGCTTTTCCTACATACAAAATGGAACCTGGAACCTACTTTCTAGTTGCAGAGAAGATTGGCTCTTGTCTTCCTAACTTATTTGCCCTCAATCATGGCCTGGTCACTTCATCAGCATTCAGTCCCCATGTGACTGGGGTCCTAACACTCTCGCCAGCTTCCTTAGGAGACACATCAAAACAGTGCCCCCTGACAAAATGACCTTCCTGGGGGTGCAGAATCTGCTCAGTCCACCCCAAGATGGTTGCCCAAGCTCAGCAACCAAGCCAGATCTAGCCATGCACTAGGACCCTGTGAACTGTTCCTGTGGTGCAGCCTTCCTACAGTGGCGCCACCCAGTTAGTAACTAAGTTGATGGGAGATCTATCCACCCTGCCAATATTTAATCTGAGTCACTGGACGCTATTCAAGTCCCCTCACTCGTTTAAGTAGTTTCAACAACTTACTGGAGCTGTTTAGTCCAGGAACAATAATCTGCAGGACAACTGTTTACTGTCCTCAGACTACATGAGGGCTGGTCAGCCAGACCCTGATCATATGCAGTTTCCACACTTACTTTTTTAAGAAGGGGGTGTGTGGAGGGTACAGAGCAAGATGATGGATTAGAAACAGCTCCTTACTAGCTCACTTACAATGACAGGGAACTGGATAGGGAAACTGGAACTCCAGCCACCTATGGCTGGAGGGAGTTATACAGGGACATCACTCCAAGGGCACAGTGAGCAGTGGTGGACTCTAGGAGCAGACAAGAAGGTCTGGAGCTGAGGAGAGCTCGCACAGAAGCCAAGTGCTGGATTTGTTTTCCACTAGACGGAAAGTTCCTTGCAAATAGAAACCACACTGGTACCTCTCTGCAGTCCCAGCCCCTAACAATGTTCCTCACTTATCAGTGGTGCTTGGGTATAACGGTCAAAAAAGAAAAGGTACTTGATACTACAAGACTTCTGTATGACTGTGTAACACTGTGGAGGGATAAGAGAGAGAGAAAAGGGAGCAGAAACTGATTCTCCCCAACAGATCTTTCTCAATTTGGAAATAATATTCCTAAAGACTTCAAAGTACTTTGAAGTACCCTGGTCCAATACTTCAACAGGTCAAACAAACTCCATTTCATACCACACTAACTGATATGCTCTCTCTGTCAATGTGTCACCTACAATCCAGTTGATGAAGTGTCTGCAGTCAAGACACCAAAACCTGCACCTGTACAGTCCCTCAGATCATTCACTTGCCCATTCATGAGGAGCCCAGGACTGTCTAGTTCTAGAAACCACAATCACTAACTCACTTTAAACTAATGAAAAGTCCTCATGAGGGAAAGCACTTTAAAGCCACTGGCAGTACTTCTGTTGTAAAGCTATCAAATAAAAACTGGGTTATTAATTTTAAATGACTTCACAGAATTTAAGAAAAAAAAAACGCAAGACTGACACAAGATTTTAAAACTCATTAAAGATGGTCTTGAAATCACTGATATATTTAAATTGAAATCTGCTCATTCTGACAGCTTTCCATTCAGATTTGCTACTGTTTGTGGTTAAGGTTGGGTGAGCACTTCCATTAAAACCTTCACTTTCACAAGCCTATATAATTTAACAATAAAAATTTGCTTCAGGCTTGACTTTTGCATACAAAAGGTTTCTGCTTGAAATATCCATTCCAAAATACAAAATAAACCTGTCTAGACTGAAAACTCAGATGTAAAGTAGATTACTTTTGGTGTGCTTCAGGTTTGAACAAGTTAAAATAAGCTAGAAATTTAGGACTTAAGATTTCCTTTCTAGGTCATCAAGGCCTGAGATAGAGAAAGGTCAGTAAAGTTACTTTATAAACAAGATAAACTTAAAACCAATTTATTCCCAAAAGCGTAAGACCATCTTTGACTAGCTCCCAAATGTATCACATCCAGTTTGTCACCAGACACAGTCAATTCTAGCTACAAAGACTTCTCAGATTCATCTGGCTAACTAGTCTTCTGGCCTTTAAATCATCCTCTTTAAGCAAGCAAACAAACCCATGCCAGTCTGACTATGTGGGCCCTTAAAGATCATGTCATCTGCAGGACATACTCAATTGCTTAGCAAGGCTTGCTAAAGGTTCTTTGTGCCTAGCCTCTCTGGCCACTCTCCCTCTCTCTGGGAACAGGCTTTTTGTCTCATCCCCTTGCCTTTTACATCCAATATAGATACTTTCCTTTTCAACATCACAGAAGGGTGTGGAAATCCAGCTTCTGATTAAACACATTAATAGAATGCTTTGCATTTTACAAGTACGTTTATATTCTTTATATATAGCTCAGCTGTACTCACAAGTCTAAGAGCCAGGGTAGGTTGTAAATATGGAAAGTGAGGTTCAGGGCATCTGAGTAGCTTGATCAAGTGTCACATAAATAGTACTACTAAGCCATGGGAGCTAGAGGCCTCCCCGGGAGGTTGACACATCAGACTCTTGGAGCCGGATTCCACCACAAATATACAACAGGGCTGTGCCCTCTGCTAGGCTCAGGCTGCTCTTCACATGCTCCTCCGCGTATGCCCAGCTCACCTCCAATTCTAGACCTGTGCTGACAGTATTTCCCCCAACCAAACAATTTTACATTCAACTGCCACCCAGGTGCATAACTGCCCAAATCTTCATAGAATTCTGATAGCTAAGTCACTTCCTCAGTTTACCATTTTTGCTCTTCAACACTTTCTGCTTGTTATTTCTCTTCCATCTCCGTGAAAAACTTCCAGAAGGCAAGGATCTTGTGTTAGTTTTGTATGACCTTTTAGCTCTTACAACTGAAATATGGAAGCATACAGTAAACTCCATCATTATCAGAAAGTATTTTATTTTTTGAGACACAGTCCCACTATGTGGCCCTCAGTAGAGTGCTGTAGCATCATAGCTCACAGCAACCTCAAACTCTTGGGCTTATGCAATTCTCTTGCCTCAGCCTCCCTAGTAGCTAGGACTACAGGCACCTGCCACAATGCCCAGCTATTTTATTACTGTTGTTCTAGTTGTCATTGTTGTTTGGTAAGTCCAGGCCAGGTTCAAACCCGCCAGCCCTGGTGTATGTGGCTGGCACCCTAGCTGCTGAGCTGCAGGCACTGAGCCTTAAAGTATTTTTAACAGGTAGTTATTTGACTTCTTTTATAAAAACAAGAAATAAATACTATTATTTTTCTCTGATGAAACTGAATATAAATAAAAATAAACACAGTATCTATGCTATGTTTCCTGCTAATTTTAGAACTCGCTTTTTCTTTTAAGCTGAAAGAATAAAGTTAACTTGTGAAAAGACAAAATTACACAAATATGTGACCAAGCTTGAGGACTAAAGAACATAGGTAGACCTGAAATTACTAGCCCTCCAAAAATATAATTTGAGTTTCAACTATTGAGAGTTGTAGGGCATTTACTATACAAGTGAGGTGATACACCCAAGGACTTCCAGGAGGAAACAGCAGAGGAGAGGGTCAGAAGCAATACATACAGCCTCAGATGTCTACATAAAACAGAGAGGATGATTCACTTAAACACCACGAAGAGTGAAGGCTGTGTTGATCAGTTTGATGGAAGTATTTCGGATTGCATGTGAAAACCCCACACTGTACCCCAGAAGTGCATT
>CAUYQV010112515.1:0-27908 GCA_963574575.1 Galagoides demidoff
GTGGTCCCAGCTACTTGGGAGGCAGAGGCAGGAGACTCGCTTGAGCCCAGGAGTTGGAGGTTGCTATGAGCTGTGATGCCATGGCACTCTACCCAGGGGGATAGCTTGAGGCTCTGTCTCAAAAAAAAAAAAAAAAAAAGATTTGATTTCAGGGGGAATAAAGGATATGCTTTCCGTATCATATATATGCATCTCTCTATCTCAATGTTTTTAGTTATTGATGTATCTCATTGGTGATATGTTAGGGCTAAATGCAGTTTTGCAAGGTATTTATGGAAATACTTCAACTAAGCAAAACAATCTAGTCCTGTATCAAAGAACCACGTGACAAAAGTATAGTTTAAGGAGAAGTAGCACTTTTGAAAAGGAAGGGTGTAGCATTTAGCCTCGCAGTTCTGTGGTGAGATGCTGACTTCCACAAGACAACAGATCAACGTAAAGACTCAGGACCTAAAAGATCAAATGCCCCTACACAGGGCACGAGGATCCCCAAAGGCTTAATCAGTCTTCTGCATCCTTTTGTTTATGTGTCTAAAAGAAATCCCCAAGTAAATGTTCTATTCAGCTTTTAAAAATTTAATATTAGCCCAGCACTTGGTGAATTGGGTGGGAAAAACCAATGTCTGTAGGCAAAAGCACTCTCAATAGAAACAGTCTGTTTTTCTTAATATGTCCCAAAGAACATGTTTGAATTTTTTAATGAATATGCACTTGGATGAACTTATGTGGATTAAATTTGTCTCCTATATAACCCCAAAGAGACTGGGCATGCTGGCACATTCCTGTAGTCCCTGATACTCAAGAGGCTGAGGCAGGAGGATAGCTTGAGCCCAGGAGTTTGAGGGCTGCAAGTGAGCTTTGATGATAACCATTGCACTCTAGCTCAGCTAAGACAGAGCGAGACCCTGTCTCAAAACATCAGTCACTAAAGTAACCAATAGAAAACTGGTGTGGTACTTCAATGGAAAATAAAGAACATACAGGGAGCATACATAATTGCATTTAGTTTTCACAACAATGTACCCTAACAAAAATGATTTTTATGATGCAGGTATTATTATTATTGTTATTGTTATTTGCAGGTTTTTGGGCCAGGGCTGGGTTAGAACCCGCCACCTCTGGCACATAGGGCCAGCGCCCTTACTCCTTTGAGCAACAGGTGCCACTCCACTTACATATTTTTAATTTAAATAATTATCTATCTCCTGCCTAGATTACTATAGTAGGTCATGAATAAATAAGACAGACAATGTCCCTATCCTCTGTATTAGAAAAGGTAAATAATAATGACGTATAATGAATATATGATAAAATGCTATCAGTTTGGTTTTCTTTCTTTCTTTCTTTCTTTTTTTTTTTTTTTTTGAGAAAGGGCCTCAAGCTGTCCCCCTGGGTAGAGTGCTGTTGCATCACAGCTCACAGCAACCTTCGACACCTGGGCTCAAGCAATTCTCCTGTCTCTGCCTTCCAAATAGCTGGGACTATAGGCCCCTGCCACAACGCCTGGCTATTTTTTGGTTGCAGCCGTCATTGTTGTTTGGTGGACTCAGGTTGGATTTGAACCCACCAGCTCAGGTGTATGTGGCTGGCACCTTAGCTGCTTGAGTCAGGCACTGAGCTACCAGTTCAGTTTTCAACATGTTGAATTTGAGGTGACTGCATGATGTCTAATAAATAGTCATTCAAGGCTAGAGCTCAAGAAAGAGCTCACAGGCTTGGTGCCTGTAGCACAGTGGTTACAGTGTCAGTCACATACACCAAGGCTGGCAGGTTACCTGGGCCAGCTAAACAATGACTAAACTAAAGGCTCTGCATCTCAGTGAGTAGGGCGCTTGCCTAAAGGTGGTGGATTCAAGCCTGGCCCTGGCCAGGTGAACAACAATGACAACTGCAACCAAAAAATTGTTGGGCGTTGTGGTGGATGCCTGTAGTGGCCCTTGGTGGGCGCCTTGGGAGGCTGTGGCAAGAGAATGGCTTAAGCCAGTGGTTCTCAACCTTCCTAATGCTATAGCCCTTTAATACAGTTCCTGTGGGTCACGACCCACAGGTTGAGAACTGCTGACTTAAGTCCAAGAGTTGGAGGTTGCTGTGAGCTATGACAGCACAGAACTCTACCAAGGGTGACATAGTGAGACTCTGTCTCAAAAAAAAAAAAAAAGAAAGAGCTCACAATTAGAAATGTATGCCATAGCCAGCATCTAAATGGTCACTGAAGCAATGGACACCAAGTATGTAGAATGAAGAAAGATCTGTGGCTCAAGTGGCTAAGGCGCCAGCCACATACACCTGAGGTGGTGGGTTCGAATCCAGCCTGGCCTGCCAAAACAACAGTGATGGCTACAACCAAAAGATAGCCGGGCTTTGTGGTGGGTGCCTGTAGTCCCAGCTACAGGGAGGCAGAGGCAGGAGACTTGCTTGAGCCTAGGAGTTGGAGGTTGCTGTGAGCTATGGTGCCACGGCACTCTACCCAGGGGGATAACTTGAGGCTCTGTCTCAAAAAAAAAAAAAAGAAGAAAAATCTATGAATTTAACGTACTTCTAATGTTTAAAGGGCATACAGAAATTTCAAAGAAGACCGGAGAACAAATTACATCTGCTGAGGCTTCCACTCCATTGACTTCTTCCCTGCTAAATCTGGCTTACCTCTATGGAGGTCATGTTTGTTCTGTTACATCTATAGCACAGCAAAATAAAATCCTACTTTATCTGAAACCTGTGATAAAATCATTCTTTATCAAATAGTTAAAATCAACCAATGCTTTTCTTACCCTCCATCTTCTGCGAATGTCATGATTTCCACCTGCTGATCACAAAGGGTCCCACTACTACTAACTAGCCTTCTCTTTGTCAGGCCAAGCACAGCTTTAATATTTCCAGATTTCAGGAGTACTTGCTTTTCACTTTCATCATCAGAGAAACAAAATAATGCCCTAAACCAAACATAAGGAAAAATGAGGACAAATCAGGAATAAGCCTTTACTATTAAAGGACTAGGTTAGATTTTAAATGGAAAGATGTCAGGGATGTCACTGTATTGATTTCAAACAAAACAAAACAAATCTCTCTTTAGACCTAAATCCAGATTCTTCCACCTGCACTCAAAATAAGCTGATGGAGACAATGCTAAAGAGGGAAAAATCTTTCCTTGGGAATTGCATACCTGATTTCTCTGATTTCCAAATTTCCCAAAGCTACACACACAAGATTACAAACATCAGGTACTGGAACTATTTGTAATACTGGAACCTAAATAAAACAAAAGCAACCAAAAATTATACTTGGTTTTTACATTTTTAATTAATTTAAAATTAAATTTTCTAAAATTTATCTTTTTTTTTGGTATTTTTACTATACCTGGATAGTTTCCAACCTTTTTTGTTTGTTTTTTTGTGACAGAGTCTCACTCTATCATCTTGGGTAGCATGCCATGACATTAGCCTAGGTCACAGAAACTTCAAACTCTTGGGCTCAAGCAATCATCTTGCCTCAGCCTCCCAAATAGCCAGGACTACAGGTGCCCACCCCAATGCCCTGCTAGCTTTTCTATGTTTGGTACAGGTGGGGTTTCCTTTTTGCTCCGGTTTGCTTAGGAGTTCAGATCTTGAACTCCTGAGCTCAAGCAATCTACCTGCCTGGGCCTCTCACTTCTCAGAGTGCTATGATTATAGATAGGCATGAGCCACTGTGCCTACCTTAGTTTCCAGCATTTGGACAAATGTAAAAAGGCTCAGAAACCACTCCTTTTTTCACACAGATTCTGTTGCCCAGGTAACAGTGCTGTGGAGTCAGCCTAACTCACAGAAACCCCAAACTCGTGGGTTCAAGCAATCTTCCTGCCTTAGCCTCCCAAGTAGTTGGAACTACAGGCAGATACCACAACATCTGGCTAATTTTTCTATTTTTAGTAGAGATGGGGATCTTGCTCATGCTTGGGCTGGTCTTGAACTCCTCAGCTCAAGTGATCATTCTGCCTCAGCCTCCTAGGGCGCTAGGATTACAGGCATAAGCCACTGTGCCTGGCCAGAAAACACTTTTTTTCTTAGGGACAGTCTCATTTTGTTGCCCTGGGTAGAGTGCTGTGCCATCATAGCTCACAGCAACCTCCAGCTCTTGGGCTTTAGGTAGGGTGACCAGATTTTAACATCTGTAAGGCGGGACAACATGGCTGGGGGGGTGGCGGAGCAGGGGACGGGGCAGGGCAGGGCCTGACAACAAGGCAAACTTTGATAAGCAGTTCTCGATAATCACTTCTCAGCAATTATTTATTACAGTTTAACATTATAAAATTAACAAAAATAACATAAAACTCATATTCTGGCGAAATAGCCATATGGCGGCCGAAAACTGTATATTCCCTTCTTGTTCTCCAGCCTGTTAGTGCATTCTTTCCAGAAATCGGGACTTTTTTAAAACGCCACCGGACGCGGGACAAATTGTTGAAAAGCGGGACTGTCCCGCCAAAATCAGGATGTTTGGTCACCCTAGCTTTAGGTGATTCTCTTGCCTCAGCCTCTCGAGGAGCTGGGACTACAGGTGCCCGCAACAATGCACAGCTATTTTTTGTTGGAATGTGGCAGGGGCCGGGTTTGAACCCGCCACCCTCAGTATATGGGGCAGGCACCTTACTCACTGAGCTACAGGCGCCACCCTAGTACACTTTTTTAATAAGCTGTAAATTCAAATAAGCCATGTGCATAATAGTGTTTTAAGACTTTAAATACTTTAATGGTTTACACTTTTTTAATAGGCTATAAATTCAAATAAACTATGTGCATAATAGTGTATTAATACTTAGCATTTATTTAATGTACTCTACTATTCTAACAATAGGGGAATTCACATGTAAATTCTGGCATGTGAATGAAGAAAACATGCAGCCATTCAAAATTATGTTTCTTCGCTAAGTTAGCAAAGCACAGAACTGGAATTTGTGGATATAATGGAGAACAAGAATGAAGACTGAAGACTATGTAGAAACAAGGAAAAATGTTTTTATGGTAAGTTGAGAGAAGACAGATCTAAAACTTTTTTTTTTTTTTTTTTGAGACAGAGGCTCAAGCTGTTCCCCTGGGTAGAGTGCCGTGGCATAGCTCATAGCAACCTCCAACTCCTGGGCTCAAGGGAGTCTCCTGCCTCCGCCTCCCAAGTTGCTGGGACCACAGGTGCTGGCCACAACGCCCGGCTATTTTTTTTTTTTTTTTGGTTGCAGCCTTCATTGTTGTTTGGTGGGCCCAGGGCTGGATTCAAACCTGCCACCTTAGGTGTATGTGGCTGGCGCCTTAGCCACTTGAGCCACAGGCGCCAAGCCAGATCTAAAGCTTTTAAGGATACTAGGACTGTAGCCACGTAAAGTATACATGAAGGTGGACAAAGACTGGAAGGAAATACATATTGAAAAGAAGTAGAAATAATATTTGGATGAAGGGCAAGTTGAAGTCAGAATAGACATAAAATTCTAAGCTTCTCTAAAAGGTCTAGTTAAAACTGTTTCTAGATAAACCTGTAATGAATAAAAAACACAATGTTAGTGGCAGAGTCTATATGGTAGATATATGAATGCTCACTGTATAACTTTTTCAGTACGTGTGAAAATTTTAATAATAAATTGTGGGAAGAAAACCTCATTTCTAGTCTACCTTGCATGTCACAGAACCCAACCGCAATGAGCTGCCCATCTATATTATGCGATTGACCGCGAAGATCTTTTGGGCTCTAAGATTCCCACTTACCTCTGTGAAATGCCAGGTATAAATGTTTTTCCACTCGCATGCATCCAGAGGTTTCCAAAGAGAAACTACATATTCACAAGCAGTTATGATACATGGTTCTTTAAAACCAGCTATTTCCCACCACATGGCACTCACATCCACGGAACAGGAACCTGAAGGATTCTGACACAAAATGGCAACAAGAAAAAAGTTGAGGTCTCAAAAAAAAAAAAAAAAAAAAAAGAAAAAGAAAGAAAAAAAAAGAAAAAAAATTAGATGAAATGCTAAGTAAAATTTTTTCCTTTTCTCCCCTTAGTTCATATTTTCCATTTAATTCTATTTTTATTCCTTGCCTCCATTTCCTGGAGGTGATGAGACAGCCGTAAAAGTGAAGTTTTAAAGTTTTATGCAGGTCAAAAGAAAGAGGTTCTTTTTTTATTTTTGGTTTTTTGGGTTTTTTTGAGATAGGGATTTACTCTGTGGCCAGAGCTCTCAAACACCTAGGATTACAAGCCTGAGCCACTATGGTTAGCCCAGAAGAAAGAGCTTTGTGGTTCTTATGAACTAAAAAATTTGCCTATAGGATGGCGCCTATGGCTCAAAGGAGTAGAGTGCCAAACCCATATGCCAGAGGTGGCAGGTTCAAACCCAGCCCCAGCCAAAAACTGCAAAAAATAAATAAATAAATAAAAATAAAAATAATTTGCCTATAATACTTACATTATCATATATTAAAAAACATAGCATCAGAATCAGAATAAATTCTGATTTAATCACAGAAAGATGGCTCATAAACTTATCTGAAAATAAAACACCATGATGAAGCACTCATGGGTTGAGGAGGGAAAAGCTTGACAATATATATTAGTCTTTAAGTATGACAAGGAGAACACCAGGTATCCAAACCCACAGAGCATGGCCAAAGCTATACCTTCAAGAAAATCATAATCACAAAAGCATTTATCAGAAAACAAGAAAAAAATTAAAATAAAGCAAGCAAGCAACTCAGAAAGTAAGTAGAAGAACAAAATAAGAAAAATGAAAGACAGGAATAATTATTATTACAAATACAGAAATAAATTAACTAGGAAGCAAAGAAAAACCCCAATTAATAATCAATACAACCAAAACTAGTTTTTTTAATTTTTTTGAAGACTAATAGAATGGACAAATCTCTTAAGTTTGATGTTGGAAAAACATCTGTAGAAATGTGGGAATAGGGAAAGAAAGGCTTAACTGCATATACACAGATAAAAAAAATCTATAGGCCCAGCGCCTGTGGCTCAAGTGGCTAAGGCACCAGCCACATACACCTAAGGTGGCGGGTTTGAATCCAGCCTGGGCCCGCCAAACAACAATGATGGCTGCAACAACAACAACAAAAAATAGCCGGGTGTTGTGGCAGGCACCTGTGGTCCCAGCTATTGGGAGGAGGAGGCAGGGACTCGCTTGAACCCAGGAGTTGGAGGTTGCTGTGAGCTGTGATGCCACAGCCCTCTACCCAGGGGGATAGCTTGAGGGTCTGTCTCAAAAAAAAAATATATATATATAATAAAAAATAATTTTTTTTTTTTTTTTTGAGACAGAGTCTCAAGCTGTTGCCCTGGGTAGAGTGCTGCGCATCACAGCTCATAGCAATCTCCAACTCTTGGGCTTAAGTGATTCTCTTGCTTCAGCTTCCCAAGTAGCTGGGACTACAGGTGCTCACCACAATGCCCAGTTTTTTTTTTGTTGTTGCTGCAGTTATCATTGTTGTTTAGTTGGCCTGGGCCTGGTCTGAGCCTCAGTGTATGTGGCCAGCGCCCTACCCACTGAACTACAGTCTCCACCCAATAATAAATAACTTTTAACTTACAAATTTGAAAATATAAATGAAGTGGTTGGTTTCTTAAGAAACTAAGTTATCAAAATTGACTTTTAAAAAGAGTTTTGAAACATAGCATATGTACTGCTATGTATCTTTTACAGAAAAGGAATGTGGGGCTCAGAGGTTACATAATTTGCCCCAAGGTGATACAGCCAGTAATTGGCAGAAGCATTTCATATAGATTTGAAGCTCCTTCCTCCACTCCAGTACTTTTCTATGAGAAGAACTTTTTTTTGGTAGTTTTGGCCGGGGCCAGGCTCGAACCCGCCACCCCCAGTATATGGGGCCGGCACCCTATTCCTTGAGCCGCAGGTGCCGCCTATGGGGAGAACTTTTGTACCCTTATTCTCACTACCTCACCTAGGACGTTTAGTCATGTCTTAGACCATTTTCAGTTGTCACACAGCACAGAAAAGATTAACTATTCACGGTATCAAAATCTAGACCTGCTACCCCCTTCTTTTCTTTCACTCTGTCACCCTTGGTAGAGTGCCATAGCATCATAGCTGACAGTACCCTCAAATCCCTGGGCCTAAGCGATTTTCTTGCCTCAGCCTCCCAAATAGCTGGAACAAGAGGTGCCCATCACAATGCCCAGCTATTTTTAGAGACAGGGTCTTGCTCTGGCTCACGCTGATCTTGAACCTGTGAACTTAGGTAATCCACCCACCTCGGCCTTCAGTGCTAGGATTATAGACGTGAGCCTTTGCTACCCATTTTCTTAAAAAATAAAGTGAAAGCACCATAATTGATTCTTTTAGAAACATCACACTCCTTGGGTAAAAGAGACATGAATGATTGGCTTTCACTTTTTCTGTCAAAATGCCTGACACTTAAATAAACTTCAGAAGAGCTCAAAATATAAAGAGAGATAGTGTGAAAAAGAATTCAAATTTGTTTAGCAATTTACTTAATAGCATTAAATAAAGAATCAGAAGTTCTATGATTGAATTCCTTTCAATTTTCTTATTAATTCATTAAATTTTTCACATGTAACACACAAGACAGACTGTATGGGTAGTCTTCTGACCTTTAACTTTGAAACCAACTGTAGGCCGCCTGGGTTTAAACTATCACAAGCAGGAACATCTGCAATTTCAGTCTGTGGAAACAAAAGTCATACCATTAATCTACTTCACGCATGTCTGTCTGCATTACTCACTCATCAAATGTTTACTTCATGTTTTTATTTCCTCTGGTAAGAGCAGCAAAGCTCCAAATGCAACCGCTTCACTGACGACAAAGAGAATAGGAGCTCCAATATTTAAAAGAAATGTTTTAATTACCCTTAATCCCAGAATGAATTTAATATTTACAATCAAGTCATAGCAAAGAAACATATTAAAACATACTTAAGTACTGAGGGGGCCAATGTGTAAAGAAGTCATGCTGTCCATATTCACTACTAAGACATTTCATTCCTTCAGAGAAAATTTCACAAAGGAAACAACTGTACCTGTTCTATGGAATGTTTACGTAACTCCTGGGATGTATTTCCACCGAGCTGATTTTCTTTGGAAGTGAATGAGCCAACAGAGAGTGGTGTTGCTTGGGGGCCAGAGTCACAGTCACGGGCAGGTTGTCCTTGCCTACCTGATGCATTCAGGCTGGTATTCAGATTTGGTGGGCTAGCTGAACTACTGAATTGTTTACTATTACTAGCAAGACTTACTGTGTCTTTCAAGTGAGAAAGTTGGGCTGTAGAGCAAGTTTGTCCAACACTTACTGTAGATACTTTTTCATAACATGCTTGGGAGCCAAATGCTGGAGTGGTACCTAAGATGGGGAAAGCAGGTGAACACACGTCTGCAGTAAGTCTGTCATTCTCATCAGGTGTAACAGTGTTCAAGGGAGTGAAGAGTAACATAGATGAAGAAAGATCCTTCTTTGTAGGCTTGTTTTTTAGGTCTGACAGTTTAGAATCTGATTTTCTTGGCAAAATAATAAGTTCCTCTTCTAAGTCCTCCGTTTCTGTATCTACTTGTTTAGGAACCTGTTCCTCCAGAATAATACAATTTTCCTCCTTAAGATGCCTCTCTTTATAAATATTTGATTCCAATGGTGTAATTGGGTTTTTTGGGCAAGACTTCAGTTTTTCAAGCTTAAGAAGCCCAAAGTCTTCATCAGGTAACTGAAAGTCTATGATACTGAGGAAAGATGATAGTTGCTTTAAACTCGGAATTTTGTTTTTATGAAAAGGGGTATTGAAAGCATTATCATCCAAAGCTAAATAAGCATTATCCCTGGCAGACAAGTTCTGTTTTTGATGATAACCTTCTTTCCCTAAAATAGAAAATAAGCAACAACAAATAATAAAAAGAAACAGAGACATTAGAGACATTAATACCCAGTAAAGAATGAGCTTCTAAACTCAAATATAGTGGAAAATGTTAATTACTTTTCCCATGAAGTTCTCTGAAACCTGAGTAAAGGGTCCTAAAGGGTCACAGGCATGGTTAACTACCAGCTATCATTCAGAACTACCCCAAATAGTGCATTGCTGACAGCGTTAACTGGGAGAAGGAAGACTAGAGTCAAATCCTAGCTTAACCACATTTGCTGTACAACCCTGGGCAAGTTAATTCAGTTCATTTTCCCTCCTCTCACAGTTCCTCTTAAGGGAAATTTTTGGTCTTTAGGACTAAAAATCTCTAAATTTGTACCTACCTCTAGAATTATGATTCTACCAAAGTAGTCTACAAAATACTGGCTGTTCTCATTAAAGGAAACTTAGTCCCCCTTTCAACCAAAGAGTAATTTACTACTCTTAATGTGAATGAAATCCTGTATCATTCAAAATGTAGTTATATCCAACTGATGACTAGATAAACAAACCATGCTACATATACATGAGAGAATATTATTCAGCCATAAAAAGGAATGAAATACTGATACAAGGTACAACACGGACATTATCTTGAAATAATAAGAGATCATAATAATAACATCTTATTATCATTATTACTAATATCATTATTTCATTATGCTAAGTGAAAGCAGCCAGATATAAAAGGATATGTATTGTAAGTCTCATTTATATGAAATATCCCAGAATAGGTAACTTGTAAATCCACAGGGAAAAATGTAGATTGGTGGTTGCCTGCAGCTAGGTGGAGTGGGGAGAGGAAATGGGAAAGCAATTACTTAACAGGTATGGGGTTTTGGGGCAATAAAAATGTTTTAAAAAGATAGAAGTGGTAGTTGTACACTGTAAATGTACTAAATGCCACTGAACTGTTCACTTAATTAAATACAGCAATTTTGTTATGGGAATGTCATCTCAAGAAAAACTGCATGTAGTTTCTGTTTACTAAAAGGTAGCAGGCTATTTCAAAGCACAGTATGAATAGAAAGTTTCTAAATTACTGGATTGCCTACTTTGTGTTTTAAGAGACAGAGTCTCACTTTATTGCCCTTGGTACAGTGCCATGGCATCACAGCTCACAGCAACCTCCAACTCCTGGGCCTAGGCGATTCTCTTGCCTCAGCCTCCCAAGTATGTGGGACTACAGGCACCCATCACCATGCCTGGCTATTTTTTGTTGCAGTTTGGCTGGGGCCGGGTTTGAACCTACCACCCTCAGTATATGGGGAGGGCACCCAGCCCACTGAGCCACAGGCGCCACCCTGTGATTCTTTTGTAATCCTGCTGACTTAAAAGAGGATGAAATAAGTAATAATTATTATTTTGAAATTAATTAATCATAGACCAAATCATAGTGCAGTGGTTCTCAACCTTCCTAATGCCACAACCCTTTAATACAGTTCCTGTGGGTTGCAAACCACAGGTTGAGAACCACTGCTTTAGCAGTACACTGCTGCCTATTTTTGTACATGAAGGTCTTCTAAAACATGTCACATGTACACATTGTCTTTGGCTGCTTTTGCACCAGTTCCTTCTTCTTCTTTTTTTTTTTTTTTTTTTGAGACAGTATCTTATTCTGTTACATAGGCTAGAGTGCAGAAGCGCCAATCATAGCTCACTGCAGGCTTGAGTTCCCAGGCTCAAGTGATCCTACTGCCTTAGCCTGATCCTCCTACCTCCACCTCCCAAGTAGCTGACATTAAAGGTGTGCACCACTTGTGCCTGGCTGATTCTTACTATTTTTTTTTTATAGGAAAGAAAGCTTGTCTGAAACTACTAGCCTCAAGCACTCCTCCCACTTTGGCCTTCCAAAGTGCTGGCAATACAGATGTGAGCCACTGTGCCTGGAAACACCAAAGTTGAGTAGTTGAGACAAAGAGCACATATACTGGATCCTTAGTTTAGAACCACAGTGAATTACCCAGTTCTTCTTTTTTTTTTTTTTTTTAGTTTTTGGCCTGGGCTGGGTTTGAACCTGCCACCTCCAGCACCTCCCTACCCTTTTGAGCCATAGGTGCCACCCGAATTACCCAATTCTTGTGCTCAGTTTATCAGATATGATTAACTCCTGAGGAAATGAATTCAAAGTTTAAATTACGACACAGCCTTGCTTGCCAGCCTTCAAAATCTTGTGTCCCATGAACCTTAGAGAAACAACATTAGCTATTTTATCCAAAAAACTTGCTCAGGACTTTTTATTACATGATCGTTCTAAGAAAGTCAATTAGTGTACTCTTACTCTAACACACATTCAGTAACGTCCTATATTGCTACCTGTGGATAAAAATCGTGCTGTACCTGAATAAATGTTAGTATCAGGTAAACACCCAATATATTTTCCTTTTCAGTATCCATTTTTCAACCACATTAGTGAACTTTGGTACTACACTGCCAGGTATGATTCCTGGCTGTTATTTATTTATTTATTTATTTTTTTGAGACAGAGTCTCAAGCTCTGAGTAGGGTGCTGTGGCGTCACAGCTCACAGCAACCTCAAACTCTCGGGCTTAAGTGATTCTCTTGCCTCACCTGGCTGCCATTTTAATTAAAGTCACTTTAATCTCCCTGTGCCTTAGTTTCCTCTTCTGTAAAGTAAGGATTCTACCTCATGTAGGATTGCTATGATTCATGTTACTATCTGTATAGCATTTAGAAAGTACCAGACACACAGTAATTATTAGTTATCATCACCAAATACATTCTGATTTACCACGAACTTTTTCTTACCATAAATAATCCCTGTTTTGTTCTGATATTTGTGCAAGATGACTTCTTTCTGAGAACTGTTAATACTCAACATGCTAGAAGCTGGCGAAAGTAACTCATGATGATCTAATGCTGGGATATACATTGATTTTCTTTTTCCTCTGCATCTTCTACCAAATCGCTGGGTGACTGCTTTCCTAGAAAAGTCATTATCTTCAGTGGATCCAGTGGGAGAGTTGACTTCAGCTTTTGAGAGAAGTTTCTGAGGATTCCTTGAACTTGGCTGTTCTGCGCATGTGTCAGACACCCTAATTTTATTTTGGTCAGTTTTCTCATTGGAAAGGTTTAAGTTTTCATTTGCTTCCTTACTTTTAGACCCTTTTTTCCTGACACCCAAATGACTTTGAATTACAGCCTCCAGGGCTACTTTTCTCTGGCAATTTGACATACGTCGTGTTGTTCTAATATAATATTCTGCAGGAAACAGAAGGCCATCAAGCATTGTGCAAGAATGCATTTGATTTTCTGTAGAAGCAGGAGAGACTGCTTCTAGGATAAGACTCTTAGATTGACTCAGAGTCTCATTTTCCTGGTTACATTCATTTCTACCACTAAGAGCATCACCGGGAGATTGTAAAGATTTCTCTATGTGATTCTGTTCTTTTAAGTTTTGGTCTTTGTTTCCTGGTAAGTTATTGTTAGTAACTTCATTTATAGAACATGCATTATCCGCCTCTGAATTAAGACTTACAGATAGCTGGCCATCTGCACTTATAGCTTTATTTACTACTAGGTTATCTGTAAATACAGTCACTGTTTTGCCTTGTGCCTTCACGTTTACAGATGAAGCAAGGCTAATGTTTTTTAACCCCTGAGTAATAAGTTCACAGTTACCTTTAGGAGGCATATGTTCCAAGTACTGACTATTACTGCTATATGATGAAGTATGCAGAGAAACTGTAGTCTCCCTGGGGAAATTAGTTCCTTTTAAAAGGGTATCAACACTTCTTTCTGGTGTGGCAGCGGGTAGAATCAATTCACCCTTTCCATCACTTTCTGTCACTTGTGTTGGACAATCTGGAAGTTCAGACTTGGGAGGACTTGAGAGAGTTCTTATTTTAGTTACTGGTGGGTTAGGAGTTTTGCTACTGATTTCTCTCTTTAGTCTTTTTTCAGAGAGTATGAGTGAATCAGTGTCAAAGACACATTCTCCCTCCTGTGAAATAAATGTTTTCTTCTGTTTTTTTCTCCTCTCTGGCATTTTAGTCTGACTTTGCTTATTATCAGGGCCACTGACCCTTTGGGGAAAATGTTCTTGGATATCATCGGTTCTTTGTGTAAGTAATCCTTCTGGGCCATCTCCAGGGTTAAAAGACCCAGGGTCAACATCATGTGTGACAGATGTCTTTTTTCTGGTTTCCTCATCAAGATGGGTGTTGAATTGTAACTTGCCATGATGAGATATTTTGCTTTTAGGTTCTAAGGAGGAAAAAAAAGTATGTAACTAATATTTTCCTTTAAAAATGAAACAAAAAAATTAATCCATGTTTATTTTTAAAGAGCATATATAAATTCTACTAAACATTTATAAGAATCAATGGCATTTCATTCAGGCAGATCTAAGTTCAAGTTTTTAAAATACTAATACACTATGGAATTTTAGGTAAAGATAAACAATATAAACACATAGAATTGTTCTTAATAAAGTATTTTTAGGCAGGGTGTGGTGGCTTTACACCTGTAATCCTAGCACTGTGAGAGGCCCAGGTGGGAGAATAGCTTGAGCTCAGGAGTTTGAGCAAGAGTGAGGTCCTGTCTCTATTAAAAATAGAAAAAGCCCAGGTGTGTGTGTATAGTCCCAGCTACTCAGGAGGCTGAAGCAGGAGAATCACTTGAGCCCAAGGGTTTGAGGTTGCTGTGAGCTGTGATGATACCACTGTACTCTAGCTTAGGCAACAGAGAGAGACTCTGTCTCCAAAAAAGTTATTTTTTTAAACTAAAATATTATCTATTTTTTGTCACAATCTTTTTTTTTTTTTTGAGACAGAATCTCATTTTCTCACCCTTGGTAGAGTGCCATAGCAGCACCACACTACTCACAGCAACCTCCAGCTCTTGGGCTTAGGTGATTCTCCTGCCTCAGCCTCCTGAATAGCTGGGACTACAGGCACTCGCCACAACGCCAGCTATTTTTTTTTTTGCAATTTGGCCAGGGCCGGGTTTGAACCCGCCACCCTCCTTATATGGGGCCAGTGCCCTATTAACTGAGCCACAGGCGCCATCCAATCACAATCATTTTTTAACTTGGATTTTTTGAGACAAAGCCTCAAGCTATTGCCCTGGGTAGAGTGCTGTGGTCACAGCTCACAGCAACCTCCAACTCTGGGTTTAAGTGATTCTCTTGCCACAGCCTCCCAAGTAGCAAGGACTACAGGCGCCCGCCACAAAGCCCAGCTATTTTTTGCTTGTAGTTATCATTGTTTGGCAGGCCCAGGCCCGATTCAAACCCTCCAGCTCTGGTGTATGTGGCTGGTGCCCTAGCCCCTTGAGCTACAGGCGCCACCCCATTTTTTTAACTTTTTTAATTTGCCAAATTTTTTACCTCATATATTTTTTTGTTTTCTGGCTCAAGTAATTTAAAATAATACTCCAATCTCAAATGGCCCTCAGTTTTACAGTTCTATATATAAATTACTTGAATTTAAACACCAGAAATAACTTTATTTTTTTTTTTGAGATAGGGTCTTACTTTGTTGCCAGGGCCTCTTAGAGTGCAGGGGTGGCATCATAGCTCGATGAGACCTCAAATTCCTGGGCTCAAGTGATCCTCCTGCCTTAGCCGCCTGAGTAGCTGGGATTATAGGTACTCACCACCATGCCCAACTGCCTTTTTTTTTTTTTTAAAGAGAGACAAAGTCTTCCTATGTTGTCCAACTTGGTCTCAAAGTCTTGTCCTCAAGTGATCCTCCTGCCTTGCCCTCCCAAAGTGCTAGCATTACAGCTGTAAGTCACAACACTCAGCCATAAATGACCATTGTTTTTTAGGGGTATTTACATCCACATTCTTCACTCTGTTCATACATAAATACTTAAATTTTCTTTTTCTTTCTTGGTTTGTAAAGTTTATTTAATTATTTTTTTAGATAGAGGGTCTTGCTCTGTTATCTAGGCTGAAGTACAGTGGCACAATCATAGCTCACTACAACCTCAAACTTCTGGGCATGCAATCCTCCTACCTCAGCCTCTCAAACAGCTTGGACTATGGGCACACACCAGCACACCAGGTTAATTTTAAAATTTTTTTGGTAGAGATGGGGTCTTGCTGTGTTGCCCAGGCTTGTCTTGAACTCCCAGCCTCAAGCAAATCTCTTGCCTTGGCCTCCCAAAGTACTGGGATTACAGGCATGAGCCACTGCGCCTAGCCAATTTTATTTTTATATAACCTTTCCAATATTTAAATAGTAACTATAATTTCTAAAAGTTGAGAGGGGGGAAAAAAAGCAACCAAATAAACAATCCCATTGAAAACATAGCTTATTGAGTGGATCTTATGTCACATGGATTTCATGTTAAGTAAAGAGTCTATTACTAGTCCTTGTCTTCAGTCTGTGAGAAAAAGAACAGCCGAATGTACCTGGGAAATGAATTATTATTGGAATTTCTAAGCATAAATGAATGGGCTAGCCTTACCTGAGTGGTTTATCTGCGGTGAGATTTCCTGCTGGGGCAAGCAATCTTGTTCTACTGTTTTCTTAATAGTATTTTTAACCTTTTCAGCTCTTTGGGAACGCTAAAGAAAACAAAAGCAGCTCAAGAAATAAATTGTTTTAAAAGCTTCATTATTGTCAAGAATTGTTCTTATGTAGTTTGTACTACATGTATAACACCTTGAGAGTACAATTCACTTACCTGAAGGCGGGCTAGTGTCTTGCTGTATTCCCTTTTCAAGAATGCTAATTTTTCCTTCAACTGGAAGAAGAAAAACACCAACAATACTGAGCAGCTAGAAAAGTAGAGTCAAAGGGAAGGGATGCAGTGACCACCAGACATGAATATGCAGTGCTCAGAGGGTCCCTCAGCAAGATGCAGTGGCAGGAGTGGCACTGGCTCATCCTGACTTACTTTCAAGTCTCAAAAAGCACCAAGCTCTTTACTATCTCAGGAGCTTTGCAGAAACGGTTCTTATCACCTGGAGCATTTCCTCCCCTAGCTAATTCCTACTGATTCCTCAAGCCTTCGCTTAGATTTTTATTTTGGGGAGTAGCAGACCTTTAGGTCCATCTCCAAATCTAGGTCAAACACTCCACCCCTCCTCTGTGCTTCCCTTATCACAGTAATTACCACACCATGTTGCTTACTTATTCCTCTGTTTTACCCCATCACCTTGAGATCCTCAAAGATAGCAGGCAGGAGCTGATATCTTCAATCATTGAACAAAGGACTCTTTTTACTTGTCAGTTAATGGGTATCTCTAGTATCTGGAACAACAGCTGATACATAGTATTCTAGAGACAGAGTAGTCAGAGCAATCTACATATAGTGAGAGATACAGACAATAAAACAAACAGATAAGATGATTTTACAAGGTTATAAAAACATAGATAAGCAGGGTGATATGTGAGAACTATTAGCTTCTTGATGGGACTACTTAAGCTAGAGTGGTCAGGAAGGCATGTCTGAGAACTGCTATTTGAGCCTAGACCTGAAGGAGGAAAAAGCCAGCTTTGCCAGGCAAGGAGCACCACAGTGTATAAGCTCCATGGTGGAATGGATTAAGTTTATCTGAGGAACACACAGAAGGCCAGTGAAGTTGGTGCTTTCACTGCTGAATTCCCAGCAGTGGGAAGTCAACAGCAGGCATTCAACAAAGATTTATTAAATAAATAAGCGAACTTGACTGAGTCAAATTACTCTTCTCTGAAACTTTAGATTCCCTTTGTCATCTGTGGGTCAAAGGATTCCTTAACAGCAAAGCCGCTCCTGTTTTTTCCTGCTTTCTAGGAACCTATTAGAGGCACTCATCCTAATAAAATGTCACCAAGATTTCTATCCTCAGAATCCATCTTTAAAAAAAAAAAAAAACCTACCACCTGCAAAAAACTTGCTAATAGACAAGGTGACAACTGTGTGAATTTTTCTTAGCTAATTTTTCTTCCTGGCATTCTGTTTATCACAGCACTTCTTGTACTAAAGGAGTCACCTCTGTCCTACTCATTCTCTCTTTTTTTTTCTGAGATAGAATCTTACTCAGTCACCCTGGGGTAGAGTGCCCTGACTTCATAGCTCACAGCAACCTCAAATTCCTGGGCTCAAGCGATCCTCTTGCTCAGCCTCCCGAGTAGCTGGGACTACAGGAGCCCACAACAGGAGGGCTAGTTTTTGTTTTCTATTTTTAATAGAGACGGGGTATCACTCTTGCTCTACTCAGATGAACCACTTGCTTAGGCCTCCCAAAGTGCTGGGGCATGAGCCCCCACCCCTGGCCCCTACTCATTCTCAAATACACAATAATAAAAATAGCTGACACTTATTATGTGTCTCAGTTGGTGCTCAGACTTTTCTAAGTGATGTCTATATATTGACTCCTTTAACACTCATAATGACCCTAATAAGTAGCTTTTATTATCCTCATTTTATATAAAAGCAAACGGAAACACAGATTAAACAACTTGTCTAAAATCATGCAGTTTATAAATGATTTTATAAACCCAAGTAGCAAGATTTTAGACTATGTGCTCTCAACCCTTATGCTTCCCACCAACTATACCAATATTAGAGAATTATCTTCTTTACTTGTAAATGATCTTTCTCACCCCCACCAGGAGGTAAGCCAAGACAAAACTAATGACTTAATGGGAATGAGTTTGGTACAATTTAGCCCAGCAAGCACAAGATACATTCAAGTTATTAACATCAGCACAAGCTGGAAACAACCTAACAGTCTATCAGCAGAGTAATATGAAAAGAAACGAGGGTACTTTCAAACTATAATATACTACATGGAACTTTTTTCAAAAGTAGAGTCAGTATGTCCCAGCACGAATGTTAAACATGAAGAAAAACGGAAGCTGCAGAAGCATTCTGATCGTACCATTTATGAGCATTCTATTCTCCAAAATAAACATACAGTATTACTTGGTGGTTAGCGACACACTCTGCCCCCTCCGCAGACACAAACCAAAGAACGAAAAGGTGTGGAAGTACCAAACTGTTAAAAGATTTACGTGGTTCGGCGCCTGTGGCTCAAGTGGCTAAGGCGCCAGCCACATACACCTAAGGTGGCGGGTTCGAATCCAGCCCGGACCCGCCAAACAAAACGATGGCTGTAACCAAAAAATAAATAAATAAATAAATAAAACAGCCGGGCGTAGTGGCAGGCGCCTGTGGTCCCAGCTGCTTGGGAGGCGGAGGCAGGAGACTCGCTTGAGCCCATGAGTTGGAGGTTGCTATGAGCTGTGATGCCATGGCACTCTACCCAGGGGGCTAGCTTGAGGCTCCGTCTCAAAAAAAAAAAAGATTTACGTGAAGGGATAGGATGAAAGAGGTGAAGACTGAGTGTGAGAAGAAGAGTGTCCAACGGGACTTTATAAAGTTTTACACTTTGTATTTATGCACTGCTACTGCAATGAGAATTTGTTTGGCAAATGCCGCCACGTGAGCACACTTTCATTTCCGTGCCCCCTCAGCCCTGAAAGAAGGGGAGGTGAGAGGATAACGCTGCCCTCGGACTGCAAAGGAAACAAACCCAGGTCTAAACTCCTGGGAAAGTGGGGTCAGAGTCCTGCGTCCGCCCTTCCCGCACCCCAGGCACCTTTTCCTTCTCTTCACAACTTAGGGGCTTCCCGAGAGAGTCGTCCATCGGGCAGGCGGCGGAACGAAAAGCGCAAGCGTCGCCGACCCTAGGTCTGCGGATCCCGGACCCAGACGGCTCTGGACCCGGGAGGGTCCCCTAAAAGGAACCGAGGGCCGGGAACCCCCCTAGCGCGCGAACAGCTACACCCTGGCCAATTAAATCCAGCGCTCGGCCTGCGCACGCGCAGCCGGAGAGTGCCGAGCAATGGAGCGGGGCCGCCGAGAGGAAAGCCGAGCTGCGACGAGGCCGGAAGTGGGGGAGCAGCCGGAAGCAGCCGGCGGCTCCGACAGACAAACTGACAGTCTGTGACAGGATCCCTGCTGCGGAAAGGAGGTGGTGGCCATGGAGTTGGGTGAACTGCTGTACAACAAGTCCGAGTACATCGAGACGGTGCGTGAGTCCAGACATCCGTCCTCCCCTTTCCAAGCCCAAGTCCCTGCGAGGCCGGGCCGGCGGCCGCAGCCTGTCCCTGCCCCACCCACCCCGGGGCCCTTTAGCAGTTAGTCCCGGATTCCCTGGGGACGCTTCGGCTGGGGCCCGGCTTTCCTGGTTGGTACCTGCATGGGGCCACTTTAGGCTTTTTGCATTTATTTCTAATTTTCTCATAGCGATAAAGTGCCCTCAGAAGGACAGGACAAGTCCCATCCATCCTAATGTGTCTTTCTTTCTTTCCTTTTTTTTTTTTTTTAAAGACAGGGTCTCGTTCTGTCTTCTGGGCTAGAGTGCAGTGGCCTGGTCGCTGTAACCTCTAACTCATGGGCTCAAGGGATCCTCCTCAGCCTCTCAAGTAGCTGGAACTATAGGCATGCTACCAACTCAGCTAATTTTTTTTTTGAGACAGAGTCTCACTATGTCGCCCTCAGTAGAGTGCTGTGGTGTCCCAGCTCACAGCAACCTCAAACTCTTGGACTTAAGCGATTCTCTTGCCTCAACCTCCCAAGTAGCTGGGATTACAGGCGTAAACTCAGCTAATTTTTAAAAATGTTTTTGTGGTGATGGTGTTTCGCTTTGTTGTGCAAGATGGTCTCTAGCTATTGCTTCGGTCTCCCAAAGCGCTGGCATTACAGATTCTGAGCTACCACGCTGGGCCCATCCTGATATTAATTACAACTACAGGCATTGGGCAGTTTTCAATTATTTTTTTAAAATAAACCTTTTGTAGTCTATTAACATGTGCTTTAGGTTATTTACATTCGATACAGATCGTCAATATGTGATATGTATGTACAATTTTGGAAATGGGGCAAGTGCTCAAAGTTGTTTTGTTTTTTGTTGTGTTCTTACAACTCTACCATATTGGTAAAATCGTTAATCGTCATTTCATGGCTATAAAACCAAGGTGTGGAACGGGAACTTGAATCCATTTCTCTGTCTGATGTCACTAAGATATACCATTTCTTGTGCAAATATATCCAATCCATCCATCCAATCTAGGGATCGATTAGGATCCCTAGATTCCTAATCCATCCTTGCTTTTTGATATCCTGGACTCATTCCATTGTGGACAGCAACTTACTTGATGTTTTTTACTCTTCAATATGAACTTTTTTTTTTGTGATAGAGTCTCACTGTGTCACCCTCGGCAGAGTGCAGTGATAGCACAGCTCACAGCAACCTTCAGCTGTTGGGCTTAAGTGATTCTCTTGCCTCAGCCTCCCAAGTAGCTGGGACTACAGGTGCCTGCCACAATGCCCAGCTATTTTTTTTTTTTGTAGTTGTCATTGTCGTTTAGCTGGCCTCGTTCAGGTTTGAACCCGCCAACCTCTGTGCATGTGGCTGGCACTTTAACCATGGGCGCCAAGCCCAACCTCAAACTCTTGATCTCACCCTCTCTTCTTGCCTCAGCCTCCTGAATAGCTGAGACTTCCACCCACCACAACATCCCGCTTTTTTTGTTGTTGTTGCAGTTATCATTGTTTAGCTGGCTCTGGCCAGGTTTGAACCTGCCAGCCTAGGTATATGTGGCTGGCACCCTAACCACTGAGCTATGGCCCCCGCGCAATATGAACTTTCCTGATGGAAACCTGTACCCTGGAAACTCAATTTCCTCACCCCAGTTTTCTCTTGTTTCTTTTTAGGCATCTGGGAACAAAGTTAGTCGCCAGTCAGTGTTGTGTGGAAGCCAGAACATCGTTCTTAATGGCAAGGTAAGGGCAAAGCCAGCTCCAGGTTGCAAAACTTTGCTCACTTTCAACTAATTATAACATTAGCAGGACAGATAAATGTTACCATGACTCTCATTTCTTTTTGTACATCTTCCAATTCTGTTTTTCTTTCTTTTAGTGTCTAAATTGGATTTATTGAATGCAAAAAAGGTTCAATAAAAGGAGGTTACAGAAAGGCTTTTTTTCCTGTTATACCAGGAACACCTGGCACCTAGAACTAAATTATTCTGCAGTATTGTAGTGTGCCTTAAACTACTGGACGTGAAGCATAAATAGCCAATAAAATATTTTAAGGTAGAAACTAATACAAAACTATCTGTTTAATAAAAATTAATCACTATTAACTGAAACTCTTAAAATGAATATAAGATTTGGGAAAGGTGGCTCGGCACCTGTGGCTCAAGTGGCTAAGGCACCAGCCACATTCATCTAAGGTGACGGGTTCGAATCCAGCCTGGGCCTGCCAAACAACAGCGACAGCTGCAACCAAAAAATAGCTGGGCGTTGTGGCGGGCGCCTGTGGTCCCAGCTACTTGGGAGGCTGAGGCAGGAGATTCACTTGAGCCCAGGAGTTGGAGGTTGCTGTGAGCTGTGATGCCACGGCATTCTACCCAGGGGGATAGCTTGAGGCGCTGTCTCAAAAAAAAAAAAAAAGATTTGGGAAAGGTATTAAAATATTAGACAAACATGAAAAATGTAATCTGAAAGTCTCAGAATCTTACAGCATGAATAAATTTGAATAACGAAGAGATGAGTATAAACTTGGAAAATATCACAAGGTATATCTGAGCTTGACAACAAATGAAGTCTATAGTTTTTTCCTGCCATTTCTAACACTCAATATTGAAATTTATTTTTTATCATACCATGAAATATAATGGAAAAGAAATAGAGTTCCATAATGCTGCTCAGATACAGTGTTTACATTGAATTAGAAAATTCACTTAACTCCATCTGACTCATTAGCAAATGTGTAGAGATTTTTGGAAATCCCTTGGCTAATTCTGAGACACTGGTCTGTGACTTTGTAGGGAAGTTTTTTTTTTCTTGTGATATATAACAAAATTTACCATTTTAACAATTTATCAGTATTAATTACATTTACAGTGTTGTGCAACTATGACCACTGTCTATTTCTAAAACTTTTTCATCACCCCAAACAGAAATTCTGTACCTATTAAGGAATAACTCCCCATTCTTTTCCTCTCCCCAGTCCATGGGATTCTCAGTCTACTTTCTATGTCTATGAATTAGCTTATTCTACTTATTTCATAAAAGTGGAATCATACAATATTTGTTTTTTTGGTCTGGATTGTTTGATTTAGTATAATGTTTTCAGGGTTCATGTTGTAGCACATCAGAACTTCATTCCTTTTTTTTTTTTTTTTTTTATCTTTTTTATTTTTAGAGACAGAGTCTTACTTTGTTGCCCTCACAGCAACCTCTAGCTCTTGGGCTTAGGGGATTCTCACAGCTCACAGCAACCTCTAGCTCTTGGGCTTAGGTGATTCTCTTGCCTCAGCCTCCCGAGTAGCTGGGACTACAGGTGCCGCCACATTGCCTGGCTATTTTTTTTGTTGCAGTTCGACCAGGTCTGGATTCGAACCCACCACCCTTGATATATGGGGCTAGTGCCCTACTCACTGAGCCATAGGCACTGCCCAGAACTTTATTTATTTTCATAACTGAATAATATTCCATTGTATGTATATACAAATTTTATTTATGTGTTCATCAGATGATAGACAAAGGATTGTTTCCATCTTTGGGCGGTTGAATAACATTGCAATGAACCCTAGCTTCAAAGTATCTGTTTTAGTTCCTATCTTTAGTTCTCTTGTGTATATTCTGAGTCTGACAATTAAGTTTGTGAACTCATTCTAGGAAAAGTGCTATATACCTCATTGCTGAATATTACCACTGTTACCTTCAAAATATTCCTTTTGGGAAGCTATGCACTGACACCAGCACCTAGTCTACCCTTCAAAGCAATTGTGGAACTTTTTCTGGAACAACCATTGGAGCTATCATCATATAGCATACAAAAACACACACGAACTATAATGAATGCCACTCAGTAAGACACCTCCACGTGTTAACACAAACACAGCTATGAGACAATGATATGTAAAGGTTATGACACCTTACTGAGGTATTTGTACAGTGCTGTCAACACAAACACTGGGTGGTGAGTTCGTGAACTTAATTGTCAAACCATGTAAGAGAACAGCTCTGATGGTCATCCCTGGGTAGAGTGCTATAGCTCATAACAGCCTCAGACTCTAGGCTCAAATGATCCTATGCCTCAGCCTTCCTTCCAAGTAGCTGGTATTACAGGTGCCTGCCACAATGCCTGACAAGCTTTTTTATTTTTAGTAGAGACAGACTCTTGCTCTTGTTCTTGCTCGGGTTGATCTTGAACTCCTGAAGCTGTAACAATCCACCTGCTTTGGCCTCCCAGAGTGCTGGGGTTACAGGCATGAGCCACTGCCCCATTTATATATCTTCTTTTTTTGCTTGTACAAAAGATCTTTATTGGTGAGGGGAGAAAGGCTGCAGAGCAGCCCCGAGGAGGAGAGAAAAGAGAAGAGAAAAGAGGGGAGAGAGTTAAGGAGAGAGTGGGGAAAAGAAGAGAGAGAGAGTAGAGAAAAAAGGCAGAGAGAGGTAGAAGAGAGAGCTATATGTCTTCTTTAGAGAAATGTCTATTTGGTCCTTTCCCATTTTAAAATTGTGTTTTTATAATTGTAGGAGTTCTTTCTATATTCTGGATATTAAGCCCTTATCAAATATATGATATGTAAATATTTTCTCTCCTTCTGTAGACTATCTTTTTGCTTCTTTTTTTTTTTTTTTTTTTAGAGTCAGAGCCTCAAGCTGTCACCCTGGGTAGAGTGCTGTGGCATCACAGCTCACAGCAACCTTCAACTCCTGACTTAAGCGATTTTCTTGCCTCAGCCTCCTAAGTAGCTGGGACAACAGGTGCCCGCCACAACACCCAGCTATTTTTTGGTTGTGGTTGTCGTTGTTTGGTAGGCCCAGGCTGGATTTAAACCCGCCAGCTCTGGTGTATGTGGCTGGCGCCTTAGCCACTTGAGCTGCGGGTGCTGAGCCACTTTTTACTTCTTAATAATGTCCTTTGATGCCTAAGTTTTTAATTTCGATAAAGTCCAGTTTGTCAGTATTTTCTTTTGTTGCTCATGTTATGTTTTGACTGTCATTTTTAAGAATCCATTGCGAAACCTAAGGTCATGAAGATTTGTTGCCATGTTTTCTTTCTTTCTTTCTTTTTTTTTTTTTTGAGACAGTCTCAATTTATTGCCATGGGTAGAGTGCCATGGCATCATAGCTCATAGCAACATCAAACTCTTGGGCTTGAGCAATCCTCTTCTCTCAGCCTCCCCAGTATCTGGGACTACAGGTACCCTCCACAAGGCCTGGCTATTTTTTCTTTTTTTCTTTTCTTTTTTTTTTTTTGCAGTTTTTGCTGGGGCCTGGTTTGAACCTGCCACCTCCAGTATATGGGGCTGGCGCCCTATTCTTTTGAGCCATAGGTACCGCCAGGCCTGGCTATCTTTTCTAGTTTTAGTAGAGACAGGGGCTCACTCTTGCTCAGGCAGGCTGGTCTTGAACTCCTGAGGTGAAGCAGTCTACCTGCCTGGGTCTCTGAGAGCATTAGAATTATATACCTGGCCTGCTATGTTTTCTTCTAAGAGTGTTATGGTCTTAGTGCTTATGATTAGTTTGTTGATCCATTATGAGTTAATTTTTGTATATGGTGTAAAGTAGAGGTCTAAATTTTTTTTAATGTAGACATGCAGTTGTTCTAGCAGTATTTTGGAAAGAGACTTTTCTTTGCTGGTTGAATGCTCTCGGTACTTGTATAGAAAATCAGTTGGTCACAGATGTAGGCGTTTATTTCTGGCCTCTCTATTCAATTTGGTTATGTATATGTCTATCCTTATGCAGCACTGCAGCACTACATTGTTTTGATTACTGTAGCTTTGTAATAAGTTTTTAATCAAGAAGTATGAGTCCTCTAATTGTCTTTTTTTTTTCTGAGACAGTCTCACTTTGTCACCCTTAGTAGAGTGCTATGGCATCATAGCTCACAGCAACCTTCAACTCTTGGGCTCTAGTAATTCTCTTGCCTTAGCCTCCCAAGTAGCTGAGACTACAGGCACTTGCCACAATGCCCGGCTATTTTTAGACTGGTCTTACTTAGGCTGGTCTCAAACCTGTGAGCTCAGGCAGTCCACCCACCTTGGCCTCCCAGAGTGCTAGGATTACAGATATGAGCCACTTCACCCAGCCTCAACTTAGTTCTTTTTTATTTTTTATTTTATTTTATTTTATTTACTTATTTGAGACAGAGTCTCACTATGTTGCCCTGGGTAGAGTGCAATGGTGTCACAGCTCACAGCAACCTCAGACTCTTGGGCTTAAGCAATTATCTTACCTTAGCCTCTAAAGTAGCTGGGACTACAGGCGCCCACCATAATGCCCAGCTATTTTTTTGTTGCCGTTGTCATTGTTGTTTAGCTGGCCCAGGCCAGGTTTGAATCTGCCAGCTTCAGTGTATGTGGCTGGCGCCGTAACCACTGTGCTATGGGCACCGAGCCCTACTTTGTTCTTTTTAAAGATTGCTTTGGCTATTCAGCACCCTCTCTTTCTTTTTATTTTTTATAGAGACAGAGTCTCACTTTGTCACCCTCGGTGGAGTGCTGTGGTGTCAGAGCTCACAGCAACCTCCAGCTCTTGGGCTTAGGTGATTCTCTTGCCTCAGCCTCCCAAGTAGCTGGGATTACAGGCTCCCACTACAACGTCAGCTACTTTTTTGTTGCTGTTTTACCAGGGCTGGGTTGGAACCCACCACCCTCAGTATATGGAGCTAGCGCCCTACTCACTGAGCCACAGGCACCGCCCACTGTCTCTTTCTTTTTAAAAAGATCTTTTAATTAGCAATATTTGGTCTATACAAAAAGATATATGTGACATATATGTTATAAAGCATAAAAATTAAGTCAACACCAATGAACTCAATGTCCATCTGAAGAAGTGAGACATAATCAATGTTTAATAATATGTGCTATCTTTTTTTTTTTTTTAAACAATTGAGATTCTCTCTTTCCTGATGTCGGTAGGGGGAGTTTTTCACCTTAGGTGGTTAAGGCTGGGATTTGTCATAGTGCCCAAAGCCCACTGGACCAGGGGCACAAATTACAGTGTTATATAATGTGCACCTTGTTGTTTTTGTTATGTTTCCTTTGACGCTTGGAGTTACCTCTATCTTGTTATTGTTACAGTATGTTCTCTTGCTCAGCAGATTGTTTGCAGCTACTCCTGTTTGTATTTTCTTCACTTTCCTACTTTAACATTCTGTGACATTTGTGGTTACCCTTGTCTTAATACTGTTATAGCTGTTCTCTTTTTTTTTTTTTTTTTTTTTTTAGACAGAGCCTCAAGCTATCCCCCTGGGTAGAGTGCCATGGCATCACAGCTCATAGCAACTTCCAACTCCTGGGCTCAAGCGAGTCTCCTGCCTCTGCCTCCCAAGTAGCTGTGACCACAGGTGCCCGCCACAATGCCCGGCCATTTTTTGGTTGCAGCCATCATTGTTGTTTGGCGGACCCGGGCTGGGGATTCAAACCCGCCACCTTAGGTGTACGTGGCTGGAGCCTTAGCCGATTGAGCCACAGGCGCCGAGCCTATAGTTGTTCTCTTACTCAGCATCCTGTTTATTTATACTACTTGTTCTAATACTTCCTCTTCTTATGCCTTACTTTCTTAACTATGCTAACACTCTGGTTCCATCCATGTTGCCACAAATGGCAGAATTTCATTCTTTTTTTGACTAATATTTCATTGTGTATACATAAGAATGTTCTTTATTTATTTGTTTTGGGGCACTTGTATTGATTCTATATCTTGGCTTTTATGAATCATGTTGGATTAAACAAGGGTGGGATGCTTGGCTCCTGTACCTTAGTGCTTAGGGCGCCTGCCATATGCACCAGGGCTGGTGGGTTTGAACCTGGCCCAGGCCTGCTAAACAATGACAACAACAACAAAAAATAGCTAGGTGTTGTGGCAGACGCCTGTAGTCCCAGTTACTTGGAAGGCTGAGGCAAGAGAACACCACAGCACTCTACCAAGGGCAACATAGTGAAACTCGGTCTCAAAAAAAAAAAAAAAAAAAAAAAGGAAAAGTAAATAAAAAAAAAAAAATGGTGGGTATAGTTTTTTT
>CAUYQV010112516.1:0-32331 GCA_963574575.1 Galagoides demidoff
TTTTGCTTTTTTTTTGGTCTGAAATATTTCATGGAATTTCCTATCATTAAGTTATAGGAAGTACCTATCACTTAATTCCTTTCACATCAGTGTTTAAACTTACAATGGCTGTGACAGATCAATGCTTGTGTGCAGGAGATATAAAGATTTCAGTTATTATCATATATTTTTAAAAGTCCATTTTGTAAATGTAAAAGAGGTAAAGTCACATTTACATGGATGGAGCTGGAACATATCCTACTTAGTAAAGTATCTCAAGAATGGAAGAAAATATCCAATGTACTCAGTACTATTATGAAACCAATTTACAATCACTCACACTTTCATATGAAGAATAGATCACAACTATGGCCCAAGATGAAGGAGGGAGGGAGGGAGAGAGAGGAGGGGAAGGGGAAGGTCAGACAGAGGGAGGGTGAATGGTGGGATCACACCTATGGTGCATAATGCAAGGGTACATGTCAGATCTATTAGTATAGAGTATAAATGTCTTACAATACTCTTACACAATAATTAAGTAAACTAAATGAGATATATATTAACCTGTGTGATGTATTATACTCTTACAATAATTAAGTAAATGAGATGAGGTATATATTAACCAGTGTGATGTAAGCATTCCTAATTCTATATGAAATCAGCACACTGTACTCCATATGCATTAATGTATACATGATCTATGTATTTATGATTTAAAAAAAATAAAAATAGAAGTCCATTTTAGGAACGCTTCTGCTTAAAAATATTTAATTCCTTCTTAAGCTCCAAACTCATTTATGTCTTCATGTTAAGGCACTAACATTTCATTCAGCACACCTGAATTAAAAGCTTGTTGTATAGTGTGGTCTAACAGCCCGTAGTGCCTATGGCTAAGAGGAGTGAGAGTTATAAGTAACACCTGCATAGCTTGGTAATGGAACACCTTGGTGAAAAGAGCATGGGGAGGGATTTGGCTCTCCTAACAAGCATGAGAGCTCACGAGACAAGAGCATTAGTGAATTGGCAGTCTCAACACCTGTGGTGTTAAGAGTCATGAGATCAGTTCTATACTAGGCTGGAGGAGAAGGCAGTTGGGAGCATGCACATTCTATCACAGACCCGCTTATTCTCACTCTGTCGCTTCTCTTGCCTGCAGAATGCCAGCACAGCATCTCTCTGCTGAAGATTACCAAGCTTTGCTAAAGACTGCTAAGACTTATTCTTCTAAGACTACTTCACCCTCAAAGACTTTCTCTCTCTCTCTCCCTTCTGCTAAAGTAAATAGCCCTCCGGCACCTCAGAGCAATTGTCCTGAGCAAGATAACAGCATAGCTGTCAGTGTCCAGAACACAGCTAGATAACCTGAGGGCTGGGGACCTGGCCAGTCCCTGCCTGGACCAGTGGCAATGAGAGTGTGGTGCTTATGAACATAAATTTCAAAGTAGTTCATTTCTGGGTTTAAATCTCATCTCTATTTACTGATGGAAGAAGTAATGGTGGGAAAATTGTTTCTTAGCTTCTTAAATTTTTAATGAGGATTAAATCAGAGAATATGTGCATACCTGAATGACTATTTTGCTTACCCAGCACTCCTTCCACACCACTACCATCTTTTTTTGGGAAATGACTTTTTGCTGACTCATCCTTAAAATGATTCTAATTGGTCCAAAGGTGACCACCTGACAAGAGCTCAGCCAATTATTATCATCCCTTGGAGTTTGGAGAGGGGCCTGGTTATCCTCCTGAAACAGTTAAATATTAAAAGTATCTAGTAAAAAATTTATATTGATTTAGATAGAAGCAAAATTATTAAATGAGTCCTAATGTCTCTGACTATAGGCCTGGTCCTTTGTTTCATGAAAGCAGTTTATTTTCTTTTCTTCCGTCAGAAAAGAGGACATTGGTTAAATTGAGTTTGGTGTTAAATGCTCATGAGTAAAGGAATAAGGTTAGATGAAACTATTTGACCCTTGTGCTCATCAAAGATGGCTTATCTCTCAGATTCCCAGTTAATAAGACGAGAATTGACAAACCTTGCAAGGTCGAAGTTGCTGTAGCCAAGAAATCACAAAAGGGTAGAGAACAAAAGACAAATCTGTGCAAAGGAACAAAGGCTATCTCCTCCAGTGTGAGGAGCACAGCAAAACAAATGTTTCAGTACACAAATTACAGAACTAGGAATAAAAGTAGAGTGGCCAGAACAGGCTTTGGTTTGAGAACAAATAACATTGAGGTCCACAAAGGCAACTATAATCTGACTTGAAGAAACTGTTAAAAAAAAGGTTAACAGCAAGAGTAGCCGTCTGAATGCCAGGAAGAAGAGACCTCAGATAGAAGAACGGGCTTTTGTGATCTCAAGTAGTCTAGCCAATAAATCCAGATGACATAAGATACTACAGATAAGGCTGAAGTTTAAGAGTCTTAGAAGCAAACAACCTAAGGAGCAACAGTTAGCCAAATGCTGGGAAAATGATTAGTCTTAGCTTTTGGAGAAGTAAAGACTGGTCAGAACTAAGTATGAAAAAGGCAGTAGGAGAAAGAAAACACTGGCAGAGGGCATGAGGTGGTTCAGTTTGCAGATAAACAAATCCAGGATCAGTTATGACCTATTTCAGCCTAGCAATGTCTCCATGGGGCCTACTAACTTGGGAATACCTAAATGTCCCCAAGGGGTCTATTTCAGCCTTGTAACTTGGGGTCGCCAAAACAAAGAGAATCCTTCCCCAATTGACAAAAACCCTGGAGGTAGTATGTGTCCTATTTCAGCCACCTAGTGTCCTCAAGAGGCCTAATTCAGTTATTTAACTTGGGGACACTGACACAGTATGGTTCTGGTGTCCCAGAGTCACCACAATAAGGGACTTCTATTTAGCACAAGAAAAGAATTTCAAAATAAACAGGGAAAATGACCTGCTTTACAAAGAATGGAAATAATTGCCCCAGTAGGTAAAGCAAAAAGTGTTAATTGAAGGTATGAAATAATGATGTGCATTAATTTATGCACTAAGACCAAAATAGATCAGTGAATGACAATCCAAAACACAGAAGAGATCAAAGAAGAAAGGCAAAAGGAGTCAGTGAATTGTTAGACTCCTGCTCGGAATGGGAACAATTTCCCACCACCTCTCAAGGCCAGAGTCACCTGGCATCCATCAACTACCTGAATCTACATGGTATGGAGATTAAAACCCTGGCACCTTGTTACTGTAGGAACTGTAGTTATAAAGGTGGACTGAATTATATCCTTTACTTCAGAAAGTAAGTTTCGAGAGTCAGAAAGAGATATAGAATAGAAAGGTCTGACAGTGTAGAAGATGGGGAAGCCAAAAAGAAACCAAACTAGACAAAAGGAGACTTACCCATCCTTCAGATTTCTAATTATGCCATAAGGTCTTAGTCTGGGGTTCAGATAGGAGTGTCTCTTTGTCATCAGAAAGATGACACAGGAAAATGACTCCCAATACTGGGAGGCTCTTGAAGTCCAAGTTGGTCCTTGGTTTTGCATAAGAAAGAATTCAGTAGTGAGCTAATGATACAAAGTGAAAACAAGATTTATTCAGAAACTGTAGAAAGTCTACTCCATAGACAAAGCAGAGGTTATTCATCCCTGCAGAAGACAGCCAGCCCCACGGTTCCTTTTGCCCCTCTATTTAAGCCATGTCTCAATTATAGGCTAAACAAGGAAAAGAATATTCATGTAACTTGTCCTGCATCTCTACCTTGTTTAGATTAAGGTAGTTTGAAACTTTGTTTTGAGACTCCCTGATTCAGTTAAACAATGTTTGCCCAATTAAGCATTGCCCAAAGAAATGGATAAAAAGCATTGTTCAAAGCAATACCTTCTAGAGCTATTGGAAGACCATTTATCTATCACATAGGCTATAAAACAGCCTTCCTGCCTCAACAAGGAAGGCATTTGGCATGAAATAATTTAAGTACTTTCCAACATGCATTAATATTTTGGTGCATAAAATAGACAGTATTAATGTATATCAAGGACTGTATATCACTTCACTGTCATCCAACAGTGCCAGTTACACAGCCTTCCTGTCCCTTGAACATGAAAAGTTCATTCTCTCAGAGCCTTTCAATTGTTTCTTCTTTTGGGCAAAGTCTTCTCTCTGGTCTTCATGTTACAACAGGCTCCTTCTGAACATTCAGCTTTAAACACAAACTTACCAAAAAACCCCACTTTTGTAATAGGAATTGCCAAACAGCCCTAAATTTATCAAAAAGAACTAATAGTAATAAAAGTCACATGTATAATGCTTACCACATGCTAATCACTGCTTCTACACACGTCTTAATCTTCACACCAACTTTAAGTAATATATACCATTATCATTCCTACATTATCTATGATGAAATGAAAATACAGACAGGTTAAGCAAAATTTCCCCATTACCTATAGCTAGTAATCAGTGGACCTGAAATTTGAATTCAGGTAGTCTGTCCTCTTGGCCACTATTCTATGGTTCCTCTTGAAAGGAAAGATGGCAAAAATGCAACTACTAGCTGAGTGATATGAAGAAAGTTGATTACTATCTATTCTGTTGAACTCTTCCTATCTAGGAAACTCAGATATTTTATATCGTCTTAATGATTATGAAACCCATCTCTATAAGTTTCGTTATAGAGTGAAGAAAATCTGTAATACTTAGGAATTAAGGAGAATGTATTATAAGTTGCAATAAAAAGGCATCAACTACGAAAGCATCTAAAAGGTACTAAGTGGGTGAAAAACTTTTAGTCAAAAGCTTTCAATCATGTTTAAGTTTTTTCTTATATGACATCTTTGAAGATAATGTCAAAGGGTCACTAATTCTTCATTCTATATTGTTTCTCTCTGGTAACCCTATCACTGCTAAAACCATATTCTGTAACTTCTATGAAAAATATAGACTTCCATACTAAGATGAAAAATAGGTAGTGGTGGTACATTCATACTTTCCTACCTTATCCTTGAAAGGCAACAACACTGAAAGAAAGAAAGAAGTTTCATGAGCACTGGAAATAAGGAATATTAGTCCATAATAAAAAAGATCAACTAACCAAACATGGACATTTAATGATTTCCACCACCATCCAGGGAGCAGACCCACCTCAGGTTTAGGAACTTTCTCTGGTCAAAATGAGGGAATTCATAAACTAAATGCAGGAGCTGAGTTCTACAATAGCTGGGGCCCTTTCTCACCCATTTCTGCCAATTAACATTATACCTTTCTTTTCCATACCCTTCTGGATGCATAAGTTTTGAATAATATTATCTGACTGGTATGAGGGTCACGCTATGTCATCAATTCTGGGAGGCAAAGACTTATGGAGGTACATCCACTCTGGGACCCAAGATCTAGTGTAGGATGAGAAGGAGAAGAAAGAGTTGTAAGAGCCATCAGGACTGGAAAGGTTATAGTTTTTCTTGTGCTGCTTCTGGAAAGGGCTAATCTATAGGATACCTTAGAGAATCTAAAACACCTTTCTCTTCACATTGAGAGATGATGGGAGAGATCAGTCCTCCATGTGGTACTGTCATGCTGTATATAAACGACTTCCAGTCTCAGAAAAAAGAAAAGGATCTATACAAAATAACTCAGGCAATTACATGAGAGAGAAATTCTAACAGCAACCAGGTGAATGGTGAAAGACACCAACGAGCATTCATGCGCCCTGTATATGGGCAAGAATAGACCTGAGGAGTGACCTCCTTGTTAAAGATGAGAAAACAGAAAGAAAAAAATTTCTTCCACTCAAAGAAAAAGAAATGTCATTTTCAAGGTGAAGAACTATATAGCTCAACAAAGATCTACTACAAGATTCACAAGATTGTCCGCAATATCAGTTTTGAGTTCCCAAGATTTAAGAAGTCTACGAAGAAAGAAAGAAGATACCGAGACATTAATAATAAGAAGCTGTGTGACACACAGGAAAAGAAGAAAAGGGAACTAGATAAAATGAGGTTAGTAGAAGAAAACTAGAAAGGTATTGGCAGAATTAAAAATCTGCAACCATTTGTCATTGGGCAAGACATGAACAGAACCTTTTCTGAGGAAGACAGACAAATGGCTAACAAACATGAAAAAATGCTCATCATCCCTAATCATCAGAGAAATGCAAATCAAAACCACCCTGAGTTATTACCTAACCCCAGTAAGAATGGCCCACATCACAAAGTCCCAAAGTTGCAGATGCTGGCACGGATGTGGAGAGAGGGGAACACTTTTACACCATTGGTAGGACTGCAAACTAATACAGCCTCTTTGGAAAGAAGTATGAAGAATTCTTGAAGAACTCAAATTAGACTATCCATTTGATCCCGAAATCTCATTATTAGCCATCTACCCAGAAGAAAAAAAAATAATTTTATGATAAAGACATTTGTACTAGATTGTTTATAGAAGTTCAATTTATAATTGCCAAGATGTGGAAACAACCTAAATTCCCATCAACCCAGGATGAATTAACAAGCTGTGGTATATGCATACCATGGAATACTATTCAGCCATGAAAAGATGGAAACTACGTCTTTTGTATTAACCTGGATAGAGTTTGTAGTAAAGTATCAGAAGAATGGAAAAGCAAATATCTAATGTACTCAATGTTAATATGAAGTCAGTAGACTATCTAGTACATACCCATGTAAGGGGAAACTCAATTCCATTCAAGTTGTGGGGGGGGGGGGATGAAGAAGGGGGAAGAGGGGAACCCAGGAGGGGATTGGTGTACTCCCACTTAAAGGGCACAATGTAAGTGTATATGGCACACCTTTTGGGTGCAGGACAGTACAAGAGGGACTCTACCTAATAAATGAAAATATTGCAACCTAGTTGTTTGTACCCTCATATTAACCTGAAATTTAAAAAATCTGTAAATAAAATTATCAAATAAACAGAATTGAAAATGCAGAAAAATCAACATTGTGTGAAGAAAGTTGAGACAATTTCCCAGAATACAGAGAAAAAGAATGGAGATAAACAGTGATAAAGAACACAACATATATGAAAGGAAAACTATTCCCTTTGAATGTATAATTGGTAGCCCCAAAGATGCAAGAAGAGTAAATAACAGATTATTGAAAAAATACTAGGATAGAATATGTAGGAGTTTAAGAAAGTCCTAATACTAAGAGGGACTTTACCTAACAAATGCAATCAGTGTAACCTGATTCTTTGTACCCTCAATGCATCCCAAATAATAAAGAAAAAAAAAGAAAGTCCTAATTCAACAAAATATTAAGTAATCATTAAATGAGAAAAAGAGATCTCTTATAAAATCAATGAAAAAATCTAAAACCTGAAATAAAATGAAGCAAAAAAAACAGGAAAACAAGCTGTCAACAGACATATAAATCTGTTATCTCCCTAGCTGTGAAAGAAAAATATCTTAGAAAGGTGTCATTTTTTAATTTGTTATATTGATTTAACATTTTTAGATTCATTTTTCTCAGCTGTAGGTGGTTTGCAGCAAAATGGGTACTGCAGTCTCCTATATCAATGGAAAATCCTTATAAACTTACCAAAAACAAGCCTAATGTTGTTTTTCCAACGTCTTAGACCTTTTAATCCTTTTAAAAAACTTTTTAAAAATTATAAAATGTTAGCTGTGTACATTAATGCAATCATGGAGTACCGTGTGGTGTTTTCATATACAATTTGAAATATTTTCATCAAACTGGTTAACATAGCCTTTATGTCATTTTCTTAGTTATTGTAGACCTTTTAATCCTATAACTACACTTCTAGGATAGCTAAGGGAAGCAAAGAAACAAAGATGCATGTACCATGAAATTCTTCATGGCCTTAGTCAATAGTAGAAAAGAAACAATCTCCATATGCCCAACAATCATCAAACAAATTACAAGATGTCCTGGATGCAGACATGGAGAAGGTATCCATTTAGATTCATTCAAGTCTTAGGTTTGACAAGCAGATGCAGCAAAAAGACAATAGAACAAGAGAGGCAGGACTGCCAGTAGGGTTTGGTTGAAGGAATGGGTCATGAAGGCCAAGAAAGGTGAGCAGAAATGCATGAAAGGAGTTGCCTAATGCACAGATAAACATCTGGAAGACAATCGCCTATATGATGAAGTAGTTGCAGAACCCATATGCTAAAAATGATTCACAGAAGGTGACTGAATCATTTCAATGGTGAAATATATTAGGACTGGCCTTTTACTTCTAAGTGACAACCTGGAAATGGATTTACAGCATACGGCTTAAGAATAGTAGGAAAGAACTTTGGAGGTGATTAAATAACTAAGGTCATGAATGAACCATTTCTATGGACATTGAAGTTATTCTGGAGGAAGGCAGGACTTTGGGTGGAAGCAAGTTCTGTGAACCAGGTGCCAAAATCTGTGAATGAAGGAGGTATAGTAGTTTCCTGTGGCTTCCATAACAAAGACCCACAGGCTGAGTAGTTTAAACAACAGAAATTCATTGTCTCACAGTTCTGGAGGGTGGAGGTCCAAGATCAAGTGTTGGCAGAGTAGGTCTCTTCCAAGGCCCCTCTCCACAGCCTTATATGTGGCTGTCTTCTCCCTGGGGCCTCACATGGTCTTCCCTCTGTTGAGTGTGTGTCCTAATCTCCTTTTGTTATAAGGACACCAATCATGTTAGATTAGGGTACTCCCGAAAGACCCCATTTTAAGTTAATATCATCTCCAAAAATGCTTTCTCTAAATACTGTCACATTCTGAGGCACGAGGGCTTAGGACTTCAACATATGAATTTTGGTCCAGGGGACACAATTCAGTACATAACATGAGTGGACCAGGAACTTAGTAAATGATGAAAACTAGGAGGAACAGAGGGAGCCACATCAAGTGAGATGAGCATAAAAGAAGAACAACGGACTTCAGGGGCAGTGGTGTGAGGAGATTATCCATTCTACCTCCAGCCCAGCTGGTATATAATGGTGAGCCAGGTGAGGCTAGAAGACAAAAGGAATGTCTAATAAAAATGTTAAAGGTATACCAGAAAGGAATTTCCATCAAAATGAAATGGTATAGTAGATTCACAATTTTCCCTACCACCAATGCTCTCAACACATGGCAAAGTGAGAAAATGGAGAAAGAGCCAATAAAAACAACCTAGCCAGGCTTTTAAAGAACTAAATCTCACCTTGTATCAGAAAAAGAGCAAAAACATCAATGCCTAAGGCCACAGCCCTGCTGGGTGCTAATGCAGAGTCTGGCAGGGGGTGGGAGTGGCTATCTCCTAGAAGTAAAAATGCCCCAAGGATTAGAGATAGTTCTCTCTTCTCCTTAAAGAAACTAAAAACAGAAAAAATTACTCAATTTTTTTTTTTTGGAAGTTTACTAGTGAGCTCCACTTTCTTTTTGCTATTGTGAGCAGGTGGTCTGGTTTATTACTCTCTTCTATTAAAACTCTTCTCTTCCTAATTATCCTTGTATTTCCTTAACTGTTCCTTCTCCATCTTTTTTGGGTCTGCTTCATTTCCCCTATATCTAAATGCAGGTAGCCAGTCAGGTCTATTTATCCTCTTCTATTACATTCTCTTTCTCCTTGACTTTTATTTAATCTTACAGCCTAATTACCCCATGACCCAACTCCCAGCCTAGATGTCTCTCCCAAATTCCAGGACATATATCCAACTTCCTACCTCCAAATATTTCCAAGATGTTAATTTGAATATTTAATCGAATTTACTTTATGCCTTTATTTGAATATATTTGAATACTGTGTTCTTGCCCTCTGTTCCTACTTGCCACCCTCCATGGCACAAATCTACTCCTACAGTTCCTACTCTCTTAGTAGATGGCAACCCAATCCTTTGGAAAACAGTGATCAGAGTTGTCCTTAATTCTTCTTTCTACTAAGTCCCTGATACAATCCACTTTAAACTATAGCTCATCACCTCCTTTGCTTCCACCACATTGCTTTCTCCACTCTAGCCACACTGCCCCCTTGCTTTTCCAGTGAGGACTGCCTTGGTCATTTTATATAAAATAACATTGTCTCTAAATTCCTCATTCCCCTTTCTCTGTTTTATTTTTTCCTCCACAGTACCTAACCATCTCCTTACATACTATGTGTTCATTTTTCATTGTCTGTCTCCTCTACTAGAGTGTCAGCTCAGGAAGGCGGGGACTTTATTTTGTTTACTGCTGAAACCTAGAACTTAGAATAATGCCTAGAATAAACTGAGAGCTCAAATAAATATTGTAAAATGAATAAACAAAGCAAGTGTTGGGTTCTGCACTTTTCCTTGAAGTAGTTGGCTCATAGGAGGTAAGCATGATGCATGCTCAGAGGGAGAGTCTTGCCTCCAGGAATTGAACCAAAGTGGATCTCCAACCTTCCTTTCTTACCTTGGATCAGAAAGCTTAAAACATAGTCGTGAAAGCTGGTTTTGGACTATAAGCCCGGGGTGAGCAGGTAGAAAAGATAAAACAAAAGCAAAATTTTCCACTCAAGATGAGCTTACAAATATAAATTCCAAAACACAAAAAGAGAACTAATCCTGACAAAGATAGCCCCCACAATCAACAATAGGAACACAAACTCTCTAGCCTTGAAATTTCATTTGTTTTATGAAATAGTCAAAAAGAAAAAGACCATTAGAGGTAGACAAGTAAAGAGATTAAATCCATATAAACTATGTTTATATATAAGCTATCCATAATAATAAACTATGAAATAAAATGTGTGGCATTAAAACAAATAGATTTTTAAAAGATCTACTTTGACATTAGAAATAAAAAATATGTGTTTATTTAGAGGTACAGATTGAGAGGCTCTATCACTTATCTAGTATAAATTCCAGACTCTATGGAAAGATCACCAAAGCAGTGGGTGAAGAGTTAGTGGGCAAAAATTTCTAAGAATTATAGAAAGACATTGAAGGAAAGTAGACATTAAATACCAAAAAATTTAATAAAGGCTGGGTACGGTGGCTCACACCTGTAATCCTAGCACTTGGGAAGCCAAGGCAGGTGGATTGCCTGAGCTCACAGGTTCAAGACCAGCCTGAACCAGCAAGAGATCTTGTCTCAAAAAATAGCCAGATGTTGTGGTGGGTGCCTGTAGTCCCAGCTACTTGGGAGCCTGAAGCAAGAGAATTGCTTGAGCCCAAGAGTTTGAGACTGCTGTGAGCTATGACACCATAGCACTCTACTGAGGGTGACAAAGTGAAACTGTCTCAAAAAAAATTAATAAAAAAATAAATCTGAAACTAGAGACATCAGCCTTGAAGTTGTAAACAACAACAACAAAAAATTCAAGGAAAAGGAGAAAATATTAAGATGAGAAGTATGAAGACTGCATTTTCTTCATCAACAATTATAGCAATAGAGTAACATATTCCAAATGCTAAGAAAGGATAACTGTTTACCTAGAATTTTATACTCATTTAAATTATCATTAAAGAGTGAAGTCAAAATACAAAGTCAGATATTAAGCCAAAACAACTATTTTGATAGTAACTGTTTAGTCCTGGTGGCTTTCTAACCACAGAGATTTCCTGATCGTGATAGCTTGGACCATTCTAATCATAGCAGAAGCCACCAGTGGCCATTACGCAGTGGATCCAGTTCCTAAAAGCACAATCTAGAAAGTATGTATTCCTTCTTCCAAATGATTTGATCAACCATTTAAAACCTTGCAATATTAAGGTTTGTGCTTAAATTAGCTACAATGATTCTGTTTTCTGCAGCTGTTTTCCATATAATTGATGATTTTTCTGAAGAAATTAAGACGTCTGGATGGACATTTGAAATACTTCAGTCTCTTGGAAAGGATTCAGTGTGGTCTTTCTGAGTGCCCATTTATAGATTCACACCATCCCTGAATTCTTTAATGGAAAGTTCAAACAAAGCTTGAGAAATACTGCTTTAGGTCCAAGGGATGAGAAATTATTCTGGCATATGCCATAAGTAAAATTATAAGGTTTCCACGTATAGAGAAATTTGTGACCTAATAATAGGTATTTTAAATTCTAGTAGTTTTGGTCTAAACTATTTTAAGTTTCCTCCCTTTATCTTGGTGACAGCGATTTCATTCATTGCAGTAATATCTTCTACCACATTTTTGGTAATGCCATTTTCTGCCGGTAGAAATATCATTTCTACTATTAGAACTTTAAGAACAATTTTTAATAGTTTACCTACAATTGATTTCTTGTAACTTCCTGATGCGTCTCAGGGCTTTTTGTAAATACCACTATGCCAGCCACTTGTTTGGGAGCCCAACTTAAGAGAGATTTATTTATTTATTTATTTATTTATTTATTTATTTAGTTAGTTAGTTAGTTAGTTATTTTTGAGATGGAGCCTATCCCCCTGGGTAGAGTGCTATGGCATCACAGCTCATAGCAACCTCCAACTCCTGGGCTCAAGCGAATCTCCTGCCTCCACCTCCCAAGTAGCTGGGACCATAGGTGCCTGCCACAATGCTCGGCCATCTTTTGGTTGCAGCCATTGTTGTTTGGTGGGCCCGGGCTGGGGATTCGAACCCGCCACTTTAGGTGTACGTGGCTGGCACCTTAGCTGATTGAGCCACAGGCGCCGAGCCTTAAGAGAGATTTAAAAATTAATACAAGGCTGTATCTTACATCCCTGTGCCCCCCCTGGCAGTTCTTTTGGAGTTCAGTGCTTGCTTTTTAGTATGAATACAAATAGAAATTAGTAATATTTTTCAACTTTTAAGAACATCATATTCTAATTAATATGGGAGGTTATTGAGGCTATAATTGGGGAAGGAGATACTTATGTTATACAGGGTGGACATAAAGTGTTTTTCTTAAAAGCATTCTTTTAAGAAATGTCTGTTCAAGTCTTTTGCCCATTTTTAAAATTATTTTATTGCTACTGAATTGAGTTCCTTATATAGTTTGGATGCTAGCCCCTAATCAGATGTATTGTTTATTTGCAAATATCTTCTCCTAGTCCATACACTGTTTCTTCACTTTGTTGGGTTTTTGTTTGTTTGTTTTGGCTTTTTCTGGGCAAAAGCTTCTTAGTTTGATGCAATCCCAATTTATCTATATTAGCTTTTGTTGCCCATGCCTTGGGGTTCATATCCAATCACTGCCCAGACCAATGTCATGGAGATCTTCCCCTCTGTTTCCTTCTTGTGGCTTTACAGTTTCAGGTCTTAGGTTGATCTCTTTAATTCACTTGGAGTTGATTTCTGTATATGATGTTAGATAAGGGTCTAATTTCCACTGACTGGGGAGAAGCTTTCGATTATTCAAGAATCACTAGAAAAAAGTTCTAAGAAGCTGAGGCCGACTCAGCTCAAGGCTCTATAGGGGATGCCTCTTGCCCACCCACCCTCCCCCCTTTCCTTCACCACAAATCTCGCATCACACTTAATACCTATAGGCATTTGAAGAGACTTTGAGCCTGAACATGAGGTCTGTAGATTTCATGTCTGTTTTGTACTCAGTCTAAGCAGTAAACACACATGTGAGTTAGTATGTGTGTGTGCGCATTTACATATCTCCATGTCAATTACCTATCATCTATCAATCACATATCCACCATCTATCTCTCTGTCATCTCTCCCTCACTCCTTCTCCCTCTCTTTCCCTCTCTCTCATACTACCCATGCCCATAAGGAGAGGAACTGTAGGCTGTCCATCTAGAATTGGCACTGGGGACTCAGGCAGGAAGTGCAGGTAGACAGAAGACTCCTAAAAGCAAAACCCTGGATTCACCATCATAGTAACAGGAAGGAACATAGATTTCTACCACTGAATTCCTTGCGGAGAGCCCTAGCATGGTCATCTTCCATTAAGGTTGCATCATTTTGATCACACGCCATTTTAAGCAGCCATGTAATTATTTTGTCGGACGACCATCACAACAGACTTCACTGTCGACAAAGGACTGTGTTTACACTCCTGCACGAGGCTGTGTAGTGAAACATTCTACCCTAAACAAGTCAGTATACAAAGAAATGTCCTTTTTAAGGGAGCAAAGAACACTGCTTTCTGAGAAGATCTATAAGTTGATACTTTCTTTACCTTACAAATTAAAAAAAAAAGAAAAGGAATCAGTAGAAAAAATCTGTAAGCTTCAGAAACAGAATCATTCTGTTGTCAAATCAATCACTGCATCTGATTAGCTTTCTAGTAACACTTGAAGTGGAGAAAATGTTGACAAAATAGTAAAAATTTGGCAGCCCAGAGATTTAAACATTAACAGCCATTTAGAAACAAACAGGCAACTTAGTACAACAGAGAATTCTTTGATCTAATTACTTCCGCTAGTAAACCCTACCATTTTTTCTTCCCACTGATTTATTTAGTTTCACAGCATGAGCTCAATTAATTTCTATTTACAAAGAGGTCATATATGTTCACATCTTCATTATAAATATTTTGAAATGTCTAACAACTATGCAATACTTTGTTAACCCCTTGGTATCCAAAATTAAGACATGTATTGTACAAGAATAATTACATATAAAAACTTGGTATGCAGAAGGCACTCAGTTGAGAATTGTTTAAATAATATGACACAATTGAATCATATCAAGTGACTCGAAAGATTGTTAATAGCTTGAATAGAGTACATGTTTAAACAATCCAATGAATAAACATAAACAGATTAAATGTCATGCCATCCACACAATTGTAAACATGCAAATAATTAAATTTTTGGAATAAAAAGGAGCAAATGTGTAACAACTGAGTAATATTGAAATCTGCAGTTGTCCCCTTTTGTATACTTGAACTGTAAGTTCTAACCAAAGCAGCCTCTTTAATTTCTCCTGTGGAGACAATACTTGCAAATAGAACTGTCAGGGATGATAGCTTACCCTTCTTCCAGGTCTGTGGATAATCAGAAGGGTAGGCAGAGACCATGATTCAAGCTCCCAGTAATTATCGAGGTATCATAGGAAATCAGATGATAAAGGAATATACTTAATGAATCACAGTATTTGTTTTCCTAAGTCAATTGAATTCATCACCATCTTCTAAGTTTCATTTTGCTGAATCAGAATCATCTTATGGCCACCACATCTGAATGTACTCCCTGGAGTAAAATGATCTGACATTCAACCTTACCTGTGATTCCTGTTGAATAGTTTTACATTTTCTTACCCATTTCTCTGGTATTTGTAAACAAAATAGTCAGGAGAAAGGATTCTGTGTACAGCCATGAGCATTGTCAGACAAAAAGAAGAGGGCTATACCTTTTTTCCTGTTTATTCTGGGCATTTTATTTATTTATTTATTTTATTTTATTTTATTTTATTTTTTGAGACAGAGTCTCACTATGTCACCTTTGGTAGAGTGCCGTGGCATCACAGCTTACAGCAACCTCAAACTCTTGGGCTTAAGCAGAGTTCTCTTGCTTCAGCCTTCCATGTAGCTTGACTACACGTACCTGGCACAGTGCCTGGCTATTTTTTGTTAGCTTGCCTGGGCTGGGTTCAAGCCCACTAACTTCAGTGTATGTGATTGGTGCTGTAACCACTGTGCTATGGGCACCTAGCCAGGGCATTTTATTTATTATCCATACCAAAGCTCCTATAGAAACTTTGAGATTCACATATCTGATGTAAGAAGGCAGAGAAAATCACCAGTCTAAGAAAAAGTCTTGTTCCCAAAGTACCCTAGCATGCTTGCTACACCCTTGGTTTCCAATGGCTACAAGCACTTAGGTTCGAATCTCAACTCCATCACTTCCAAGTCACAGACTAAGTAAAACAGAGGTAATAATACTGCATATCTCAGAGGGTTGGTGAGAAAAGCAAATGAATACTAGTAAATAAATGCGACGTGCAAAGCATTTGCAGCTTGGTGCCTACTAAGCAATCAATATCTGGATATTGTTACTCAAAAATCAGTTTTGGGAACACAGTTTACTTTTTCCCTTTACAAAAGTTACAAATGATTAGCATTCCAGATTAGGCTATCAAAGTCTATTTTACTCACAGTGTTTATAGCCTGGTAGTTACAGTGTTATAAAATCAAACCATCAATTTAACAGGATCACCAGCTGTGACCTCCTGGAGCGTCTGAGCCAACTCCCATGCCCACCCGTCCAAACCAAGATGTTCCAGAGCCTCCAGAAGTTTGGAGACAGGGGAGAACCCACTGTACCTGCCAGGGCTGTATGTGTCCCTGGCTATACAAGCTGAAACTCTGGGGCTTCATCCTGGTGATATCAGCACAAAGAGGGTATGGCTTTAAAACATCATCAATCAAGAAGGCTTCTGTGTTCCTGGGAAAACTGAACAAAACAAGAGCTCAGAGCCAGATGCGGGACACCCTGTTCCTTGAGCAGTTTATTACCCTCTTTGTGCACAAGGATTAAAACACTGTGGAAAATCAATAATGGTTAATTAGCTTGAAATTACAAAAGGCCCTTCCTGATCTGGCTCCAATCTTCTCAACATGCTGTATCCCCTCATGCCTCTGTGACCCGACACAGCACTCCTGTGGTCCAAAATGCTCTCCTTCCTGTCCCCTCCCTGCATGCAAACAAGTGTCCTTCAGGACTTCCCCTCCGGCTTCCTCCTGCCAGGAGAAGTGAGCTTCTGTGATGTGGCATCCACAGCCTTTTCATCTGGCTCTGTCCTGTCATCATGGCATTACACAGCAATTTAAGACTTTTGTGTGCATAGGAACCATCTGGATGACTTGTGAGCAGACAACATTCCCACACATCACCCTCAAAGCTTCAGTCAAGAAGCTGGGCAGGGATTTAAGAGCCTGCATTGTTCACAAGACCCCAGATGATTCTGCTGGAGGGGAAACCACAGTGTGGGGAATACCGAAAGCATCTGGACACTACACTTCCTGGGGCATAGTGGGTGTTCAGTAAACGCTTGCTGAGAGAAGAGAGAGCATTAAAACTACATAGTCAGTCACCTATCCATCAACAAATGTTTACTGAGCTAAATTAGTTACACAAGTTTCCCATCAGCACTAAATTAGAGGTCACCAAAATCTGATATGTAATATAAGGACAGGTGCAAGAAATCAATGGAAACAAAGATTCAAGATTATATAATCACCCAACCACACAGAGAGTCAGAGTTAGAATCTGTCAGCCCCTCACTCAGGCCAGTGGTTCTCACCTTAGTCTGCTCATTAGAATCATGAGGCTCAGCTTTAAAAATACAAAAGGAAGTCTTGATCCTCATCCCAAGAACTTCTAAAACTAGGTCAGGATTTTTGTAGATCCCCAGGTGATTCTGATGTGTGACCACCAGGGCTGAGAATCACTGCTGTAGGCTAGCACAGGATCTGGCTTCCATCACTTCTGTAATTTTTACTTTATTCTACCTGGCTTGAACTGAATCTGTGCACCAATCTCCCTTTCACTTCTCCCCAGATTGTTAGAAGTCAGAGATTTAAATCATATTCACCTTTTGTTTCCTTATATAGCCCCCATGACATGAGTCTTCCCCTATTAGCAGGGAGTAAGAGTTTGCTGGATGAATGAGTGAAGATATCACTGCAGGGGACTTGAAGCTCACCGGGCCATGAGTGGGTTGGACCAGGAGACATTTTGAGAAGCTCTGATCCACAGCACGAAATAAGACACTGAAAAAGAGGGATTTAAAAAGTAGTAACTAGGAACACAAGGACCATCAGACCATTTGAGGAGCTTATGAACTCTAAAGTTACACCAGGCTGAGCCACAGAACATCAGCTACAAGCCACAGGAGGCTCTTTATGTGCCCAGCATGGAAGAGCCTCCTGCCTGCAACTACTTGAACTAGATTCAGGGCCCTAGTCTGGAGGTCAGCACCGGACAAGAGCAGGTAGGGGAGCAGCCATCAACCAGGCACCAAAGGAAATGCAGTGGGACCCTGTGCACTCAAATCACTGACCACCCTGGCTGTGATCTTTCGCTCCCCTCACCCCTAAAATAAACACAAAAGAGACTTTTTTGCTATTCTTAAGAAGAATGACTATCAAATTCTTCCAGGCAAGGCCTCTGAACAACAATAAAGACTCATTTGCTATTGAAACGACAAATCTCACACAGAAAAAAAATAGCGTTTTTGGACCTGTTATGAAATTGTAATTTCTAATCTTTTAAAAAAAAACTTTTATTATTTCTTTAAATAATTATATTCACTGCTTAGACTTTTTTAAAAATAGAAACTGATGGTTTACCAGAATAATAAAATCAAATATAATTAGGACAATTTAAAAGAATGGTAAATCTAGAGTCCCAGGGGTCCTCTAACTTTTTAAACAGGGGGGGCCAGTTCACTGTCCCTCAGATCGTTGGAGGGCCAGACCGTGGGCCCCGGGATGAGTCGGCTGCTAAGCAGGACAGGCAGCGGTGGCAAAAACACTGGGTGGGCCAGATAAATGTCCTCGGTGGGCCGCATGTGGCCCACGGGCCATAGTTGAAGGACACCTGATTCTAGACAGACTGAGTCTTTCATCATAAAATCAGGGGTCAGGGGAAAGTCAGATCAAGCAACTGAGGTTAACATACTACACAGCAGCCACCCCAAGAGGCAACTAATGATTTTTTAACTCCATCTGCATACTAGAAGCTAGGCTAGGAATTTCTCATTTCAACTTCATCACATTCCCCCTACCCTGAGGTTAATAACCGTAATTCTCATTTTTCCCATAAAGACACCAAGTATCAGAAAGGATGAACAACAACTTGTTCAAGGTCACACAGCTCCAGAGAAACAAAGTCAGTGTTTGATATCAGTTGACATGACTCTCTTCAATTTTACTACCTTGCATGTTGCCAGACCTGGGCATCGCCATGGCATTTTAATCCTCTGGCAAACTGGATATTTCTCTTACACGCTATTTCCTAAGGGTATTGCAATCCAGAACAACACGTAGATTATTCAGAGCTAAACTGTGGTCCATGAAAAATCAATTTTATTTAAAGCAAAACTGAAATTATCTCCTAATCAAATATCAGTCCTGCTGTGTGTAATAACTGGAAGGCAAGAGCTTTATATATGGCTTCATAGCCAAAAGCAGCTTGAAATACAGCTTCATCAAAGCCAGCTAGCTTTTCTACTGGTCAGATGCTCACCATTATCTATACGTGAGTTCAGCAATGCAGGTAATTTAGCATGCAAACATGAACATGCCCTCTAAGAATTTAAACCATGGAAGGGAAACCCAAAAGATAAGGAAAAGATGACATTTTAATGTGGAAAAAGTTAAAAGACAAGAAAACATACTCTGAGTTAACATATAAGAGATAATGATTTTTCATTTCTCTCCCTCCAATAAGCATAGGATTACATTTTAAACTGTGTTACACAATGATATATTGAGAGTGGGGAAAGGAAATTCGTTTAAAGGAAAAGAAAACACAGACATTTTTGAATACCACTAATAGAGTTTACAGACCGTGAATGTCAGGGACAGATAGAAACAAAAGATGAATTCAGGAACTGGAAACGTGATTCAGTGACCTGAGCCAGTCACTGATGAACTTCATGCATTTTGCAGATTTCTGAGACAAACTCAAATGGAGCAGATGTTCCCAAGAACGCTTCAAACACGGCAAAAAATGGTGAACAGATAACGCACCTTCCAAATGGAACCTTATCAAGGGAAGACTACTATAGAATATGTTGTCTGAACCAGGACACCTATGAGAGTGACAAGGGTGCTGATAAATGTGCCAGGCCTGATTAGTGTAATCTGGAACTGTTTAGGAAAATTAGAGGATGGCACTCTCATTGGTGGTAAATGCCCTACACAACCAAAGGCATTTCACTTCCTGGTCACTATAAAGTCTACTGACCTTCCCCTAACCGCACGCCTTCACGCATGCATCTTCTCCTTTACATGTCTTTATACTTCTGTCCTAACCTTTATATATTGCCTGTCCCCACTCATATCTCTTCTACTTCTTCTTCTAATTCTTTTGCTCCCTCTCTCTCCTCCTTCCTCCCTCTCCTGCCATGGCTCTGCCTTCCTCCATCTACCCACCTATGCAGCTCTCTCCTTCTTTCTCTCTTCCCGTTTATAAAATAGAAATCTTTTTTCTAAATTCCTCGTCACCTTCATTCTATCATGCCCATCCCAACTTGCTTTGCCCAAGACTGAAGCAAAGTTTTGACATTTTTGTTGAGTACTTTTATATCTTTTTTTTTTTTAACTCAAAAGTAGGGGAATGGAATGTTTTATTTTTTTCCACACCAAGGAACGGCATTCTGCTAGGCAGAACCACCTGTCAAACATATCCAGGCCCTAATCCCTAGAACCTGGGAATATACGTTACCTCACATGGCAAAAGGGACTTTGCAGATGTGGTTAAGGTTACAGGTTTTAAGGGAGTTCCTCTGGATTGACTGGGTGGGCTCGATCCATTTACATGATCCCTGAGAAGTGGAGAACTTTCTCTAGCTAGAGGCAGAAGAGACACAGCAAAAGAAGGTGACAAAGAGCTGCTAAGGGCAAGAAGGATTCAGACTTTTGTTGGCTCTGAGATGGAGGGATCACGTGATAGAGGGGGGGGCATGTGCAAGGACCAGAATGGGCCCCAGATGAAAGCCAGCAAGGAAGTAGGACCTCCGTCCAACAACCATAGGGAACAGAATTCTACCTACAACCTGAAAATGCTTGGAAATGGATTTTCCCCCAGGGCCTCTGGCAAGGAACACAGCCCGTGATTTTACTTTTGTGAGACTCTGAGCAGAGGACCCAGATACGGGATGCTATCCCTGGACTTCTGATCCATAGAACTGTGAGATAACACAGAACATTTTAAGCCAATAAATTTGTGGCAATATCTTATATAGAAGTATAAAACTAATATAAGTATCAATTGTTTTCATCCCTGCTTAATTGGCGGGGGAGGCTCATGAACTAGAGATGCTGAACAAATAAAACAATTGCTTCCCTCATCTTTAACTTAGGCTGAATTTGGAGACCTGGCATATATGCTAACTGATATTTTACTTATTGCCATGCTTTCAGTTAAATGGATGAACTTGGTGGTCTACAGGACCTCATTCATGCTCATTGTCACACAACTCAGTGGGGCAAAGTAAAACTCATTTGGCTTTTTCTAAACATCTGTTTATTCTTGTAGAAGACTAACACAAAACCTTTTGCTGGTTCAAGTAATCAAGGGACATATAGCTCTCTATCACACCACCAGAATGGAAGAATGATTACCTCAACTTTATAAATGGAACAAAACGTCAGTAGGTCTGTGATACACAAACGACCAGATGATTCTGCCTAGTAATTCAACTTAGCCGTCCAGTTGACCTGAAGAAGAGTCTCATACCTTATAAACACACAAAAAATCCATAATGATGATTAAAACAATTTTTTTAATTTCCAATTTTCCACTGCTCAAACAATTTTTGTTCCTCTGCTCCCCATGGACACAAATTCCTACACACTCTGATATGTGTCTTCAAGATAATCCATTAAAATAAGAATGTATATCTTATTTCTGCTACTGCAAAAGGATCTAGAAAAAAATAAGAAAAATTTGCCCTCCTTTTTCTAGATAGAATAGACTCATGAGTTCTGAGTTTAGGGTTTGTAGAAATTTTAGATTCATGAATTGAAAGCAGAAATTGCCAGAAACCTGGAAAATAACCTTACACAGGCTTTGAAGTTTGTTACTAGCCAAAGAGATGGGTTAAGGCAAGTCTTTCCTGACAGGAAAAGGGTGGCGTTACTATGGATTTGGGGAGTGTCCGGCCCATGGGTTGCATGAAGATTATATGAGGACTTTTTTGCTAATGTTTGGTGGTGCTATCACAAAAATTATGAATGGACTTTTTTCTTTCTTTCTTTCTTTTTTTTTTTTCTTTTGCTCATCTACTTTCATTACTATTTTGTATTTAATCTGTGTCCCAAGACAACTCTTCTTTCAATAGAGAGCAAAGAAGTGAAAAGGTTGGACAACCCTGGGTACTGAGCTAGAGACTGAAAAAGGGGACTGGAGTGGGGAATGCAATGAGCCAGGTGTCCTATCCTCCTACTCTGGTTTATTGTCAAGGACACTTGATGGTCTGGTTTGGGATGCTGGAGCCTGAACACAAGGAACAAGGCCTTGAGACACGTGGAGAAGGATACCCACAGCCACATTCCATGCAGTGGGAGGTGGGCCTCCTGCCTCAGAATAGACCATAAGGGTTTAGACAACACCTGTCTCAATAGCAGCCATGATGTCCACAAGATTTCCCTTAATGACTGATACTGGGTGTCAGAAGTTAACCTTCACCAACAGGTAGAAACAGGTTTCATTACATACAGAAACATAAAGTGATGTGGTGTTTTCGTATAAGAGTGTTGTGTGGCAAATTCATTCCGACTATACGTGTGTGTGTACGGGTACCACGAGGAGTGTAGATGAAAAGAATCCAGGAAATTAGCTTTCAGAATTCTCCTTCTGCTCATGAAAGCAGAAAGCCACTGCCTCCTCCTACTGCTCAAGGTTTTCTCTGTCATTTGGTGTGCACACCTGCCAAGGATGATGGCTTTTTTTTATCAGCCACATGCAAGATGGCAAAGAACCTTGGAAGGACGCCCAGGGAGGAGGGTTGCTTCCACGCTTTGGACAGAAGACACAGGCCAGGGCTAACTTTGATCTATTTGCATGTGTTCTTTTTAGCTGGCCAGTTCAGTTTGTGTTGACTGTGCTATCTGAACATAAGGCTTTGCTCCTGTGTTTTATTCCTATGTCCAAATCAGTGCATAGGGACCATCATGACTCTGTTGGGCAGGTCTGTGCTGCAGAAGAAGTTGGCTGAAACTGACAAAGCGCCGTGACTTTCTCCACTTCTAATATCTTTGATAATTTCAGTGATGATATGCTCGGGTGAACACACTGCCTGCAATAAATCGGTTGCCTATTTATTTTCTTTCCATTAAATATCACACACAAACACACACACACACAGACACACAAAAAGCTGCAAGAAAATTAAGCCCATGAAGATAGTTTATTAGTGAGAAGTCACAGCTGGCTTAACTTTCAAAAGTCGGGCAATTCTCAGTTCCTTCTGCAACTTTATCTCACCCACACTGCATAAGCACACAGTGGAGCATGAAACTGAAATATGCAAACTAAGTATCTTTTTGTACAAAGGGGACACATTCTTGCAGTGATGAGTTTGCCATTCTTTTTCTCTGTATCTTTTCCAGTACTTCCACCAGTAACAGATACTTCTTATCCACCACTCTTCTGCTCTAGCTCTTTCCAGGCTCCAAACAAGCACTGGGCTTAAAGGGAGTATTTCATGCTCATAATAAAGTCAAGGAAAAGAGGGGCAGGAACATTCTGGGATCCCATTTCTTTACTGCCTCACCCCCATACCCTGCTTCAGCCAGCCTGGCCACCAGCTGTCCCCTGATCCTGGCCATTCCCAGCGTGGTCCCTTTGCGGACATCACTCCCCTCTACTTCATTAAAAACCCACATTTATCACTACCCTGAAACTCTAAATCAAAGCTCGCCACCTCCAGAAAATCTTTTCTGATTTAGTTGTCCCATCAACTCTTTTATAATAACATATGGGCATTCAGTGAAGAATAAACTATTTTGCCTCAGTGGATAGGTAGCTTTAAAAGTGAGATGAAGCACAATTAATGTTAATTAGAGAGAGGTTGAATGGCTGTTATCATAGCAAGCGGATTAGTCTTAGACGGGTAATCATAGAGTAAAACTGTATTTCATGGCATTAAATAAAGTTGTGGGGATTTTAAAGAGAGCTCTGTAAACCACAGTGCTGATAGAGCTCAGAACATTTAATATGTGAAGCTCTGTCAGAAAAAGGAACACAAAATAGAGGAGATAACATTGAACCAGGTATCAGGCAACACAAGTGATTCAAAATTCTATAATATGATGTCTGCATAGTTTTCTACTCAGTTAAAAGATTCTTTGAAAACGAGCTTTGTAGCTTTCCTTCCCCCAACACACATGTATTTCATGTGATGAAAAGTTGGAAAATCGTTTACGTATACCAGGCACTCTGCAAGCATTTGTCAACACATATTTGCATATATGACAGAATCCCAGAGTCAGTTTAGTGGTTAAGAAGAAATAGGCAGTTTCATAAATCTACAGCCTGCAGGGCTTAGAGAATTATGGAGACTATTTAGCCCGGAATTTTTATTTTATAGAGGAAGAAACTGAGGTCAGGAGGGCTTATTCAACAGCACAGTGCCAATAAAACTATTCAGGTGGCACAGAATTCAGCTCCTGAATTACTAGCCCAGGATTCCTCTCAAGACTTCACATGGCAGAAAAGGAAAGACCTGGTTCAAAACTTCAGTATTATATGACATAAAAACTTTCGAATCACCAAGACAAATTGCCAGTGGCATCATAAAGATATCAGGTAAAACAGGCCAAGCACACAGTGGCTCACGTCTATAATCCTAGCACTTTGGGATGCTAAAGCGAGATGAACTCATAAGGCCAAGAGTTCAAGATCAGCCTGAGCAAGAGTGAAACTTCTCTACAAAAAAAAATAGAAAAATTAGCCGGACATAGGGACAAGTACCTGTAGTCCCAGCTACTCAGGAGGCTGAGGCAGGAGGATCACTTGAGCCTAGGAGTCTGACGTTGCGGTGAGCTGTGGTGATGCCCCTACACCCTAGCCTGGGAGACACAGTAAGACCTTGTCTAAAAATAACCCCAAGAAAGGTGTTAGGTAAAACAGATTTTTTGAATCTATTCGCAACAATTTTGGCTTGATGATTTTCTTACCTGGGCTAAGTGAGTGCAAACTATTTTTGAGATATAGATTTGCACCTAAGTGTTACTTAGGATTACATCCAGCTGACTATATGTGGACATCCCAGATGGAAAAGAATGTCATTTATTGTTCTGTCGCCTAAAGAAGTCCATCAGCAGAGAGGGTCTGAGCTGGTGGCAAGCTCCCTGGTGTCAGCAACCCACACCCTTGCCCTTGTTGCTCATCACTTTCTCATAGTACATTCAAGTTCAAGGTTAATTGCAGGGTTCCATCTATCTTCCCTGAGTTCAGCCAGGAACAAGAAGAGATTCTCCTTTCTTTCAAAAAGACCTCCCAGAGGTCCCCCACAAGAGTTCTGCTTACATTCCCTTGACTAGAACCTAGTTGCTTGCCCCACTTGGATACAAGGGACCCAGACAATGTAGTCTTTTAACATGGTGGCCTTGTTAATGGGTGGTCCCACTAAAATGCACCTTATGTATGGTACAATCAACCACCTTTCCACACAATGCCTGCTCCACATCTCCTCTGCTGTTTTCTTAATAAATTTAAAGACTGTACTAATATGAAACCAATATACAAACAACTACATGAGCACACGAATGATAAAACACAAATATAGTCTAGCAAGGGAGAAGGGAGAGGAGGGCAATCAGTAGAAGGAGGAAGGGTAATTGGAGAGATCTCACCTAATGTGTACAACTGAGGGTGTTTGGCACGCTCCGTGGATGAAGGGCTCAACTACAAACTACAACTTGAACTTTACCTTAGAATTGAAAATAATGTTACCTAAACATTTGTACTTTTACATTAACCTGAAATTAAAAAAAAAAACTTAAAGATTGTTTTGATATCGTGCTAATGTTCTTCTTAGCAAAGTATCACAAGAATGGAAGAAAAAATATCCAATGTACACAGCCCTACTATGAAACTAATTTATAGCTTCACTGTGGGGAGGGGATAGGAGGAGGGGAGAGGAGGGAGGGGGGTGGGTGGAGGGAGGGCGATTGGTGGGATCACCTCAATGGTTTATATTACAAGGGTACAAGTGAATCTTTCTAAAAGTAGAATATAAACGTCTTAACACAATAAGAAAATGACATAATGGCTATGTTAACCAATTTTATGAAAATATTTCAAATTGTATATGAAAACACCACACTGTACCCCATGGGTGTATCAATGTACACAACTATCATTTAATAAAAAAAATAATAATCCAAATGTTTAAATGGAATTCTGTGACTTATACAAATAAGGTAATAGGAACCAGCAAATGACCATCATTTTGAATATACTATGTGTATATATATAAATGTATATGGAATATTTTATTAAGACAAAATCATTATAAGCTCACATTTTTGTTTTGTTGCTACTAATAGCTGCAAAATAATCCCAGGGCTATTAGAAAATTTTTCACAGGGTGAGAGAATAGTCACAGGTCATGACCTTTGTCAAGAGCATTTGCAAGACAGGGCAATTTCCTCAGGAGTCTTGGCAGCTCCCTCCACCCGCCTCCCAGCTCCTTTAATCCTTGCCAAAGGCCAGATCATTGCCAAGGCAACCAAGGCCCTTCATGCTCCCCAGCTGATTCTGGTTGCCTGTGTCACGATCTAACAAGCACTAAGGAGCAGGGAGATGCTCTGGGGGCAGACCCAGGTTGTTTTTGTGACAACAAAATGCCTGGCATCTGGGTCTCCACACCCCAAATTCACAGAGATCAAGGCTGCTGACTCTCCCTTCCTAGTCCTCCCTCAATCTGGGGAGACTACCAAGAGGGAATCTGGAAATATGAGTTACTCAAAATTTAGGCTTTATTTTTTACTTATTTGTGTACATTTGTGAGGTATAAGTGTAGTTTTGCTACATTGATATATTGGGTTTTGGGTGAAGTCAGAGCCTTCAGTGGATTCATCATTGGAACAATGCATGCTGTATCTAAAAAGATACATTTTAAATAAATATAAAACAGTTTTCGTTTTGGGTTTAGTCCCTTTAAGCCGTTCCAAGTTAGCTTCAAAGTGAGAGCCTGGCCCTGTACTTCCTATAGAAAGGTTATATTACTTTTAGCCTTCTGACAAACTGTCTCAAAAATGAGACTACTACTATTACTATTATTTTAGCATTGTAACCAGAGTCAACAAAATATTCCTCTTTTTTTTTTTGCAGTTTTTGACCACATATTCCTATTCTTAACAATCTGTCCCCTTCTTTCTGTTCTTCCTACCTCCAAAGTCTTATTCATCAATACCGAAAAAACAATCTTAAGACACTCTTTAATCTTCTTCACAATCAATCATGTAAGTGACCGTGACCTTGCAGATTTCCAAAGCCTCCTTTTGTCCTTGAGTTTATACTCAAGTTACTTAACCTCTCTGAATCTCTGTTACCTCCTTTGGAGAAAGCAAGTAAAGACAGTCCCTCAAGAATGTCCCAGCTCAGACATTCCACAATTCAGTGACAGAACTACCAATGAACCATGCTGCGTATGCAAGCGAAGGCTTTAAACTTCTCTTGCAATGTTTCAATAAGAACCAAAGCCATTTAAAAATAATTCGACAATTCTTCTGGATGAATTCTCCTGAAGAAGAAATCATTTGTATACATCACCCTGTCTTATCAGACCTTCACAGCTGCCAATGACAGACAATTCACTACGCCATTTCAAGAGAGTTGGTGAAATGAAAAGTGATACAGCCTCCCAGGTAAGTACCAATTAAAATTATTTCAAATCATTTAAAACGAGTGTTATGTAATAGCTGTAGAGTACAGCTTTTGGGAGAAATAGTGGTTTGTCTTTTTGCAAGGGAGGACGAATCATCTTACTTCTCAATTATGCAAGATTATGTGATGGCAAATATTTGTGCAAAGCATACTTGCCACTGCTCGCTGTTACTTCAAGTTCACGCAGCAGGGATAGCTGTAGATGCTGTAGCCTAAGAGTAGCAAAGTCATCTATTTTTTCACTTTGCTCTCTATGCCTTAGCCTTTTCTCTCCCCAGAATCTTTATATGTCCTGCTCTGTTACATAGAAAAAATTAGTGCCCAATAGCTGATTTCCACTGCTCACTTCCTGAGTAGGCCTCTCCAGTTAGTGATAAACAGTATAGAAACTTCAACTTCCAATCATTTGCCCATTTTCCCTCCAAGTTATAATGATAAAATTTGGGATTTTCTTTTTTTTTTTTTTCTTTCTTCTTTTCTTTTCTTTCTTTTTTTTTTTGAAACAGAGCGTCAAGCTATCCCCCTGGGTAGAATGCCTTGGCATCACAGCTCACAGAAACCTCCAACTCCTGGACTCAAGTGAGTCTCCTGCCTCCACCTCCCAAAATTCAGGATTTTCTAGAGCTCCCTAAAGTGATTCTGATTTCTCCCTCACCCTTCAATATATCCACATAGAGTTGGATAAAGGACAATTGTGGGTTTTTTTTTTTTAATTTGAGATAGCGTCTCACTCTGTCACCCTGGGTAGAGTGCCATGGCATCATCTAGCTCACAGAAACCTCAAACTCTTGGACTCAAGTGATCCTCTTGCCTCAGCCTCCCAAGTAGCTGGGACTGCAGGTGCCTGCCACAACCCCTGGCTAGTTTTTTTTTTTTTTAAATTTTTAGTAGAGAGAGGGTCTCAAATTGTGTTTCAAATACACTGGCATCCAAAAGTGAGTGTGGCAAACTGCTCCTCCTAAGGATCAAAGTAATATTTGCTTAAAAGAGCAGCCTAGCACTTATTTTGTGTATTCAAAATGTCACTCAGTATCTTTCAAACAGGACCTTTATAGCTCAAGGTAAAAGGGGAATTCTGCTCACCAGGAAATAAGTTTCTTAATGTTTAACTTAAGGAACGTGGCTGAATTTTAACCATGGCACCCCACCAGAAAAAAAAGAGAGCTCCTAAAAGATTGCATTAACTTTTATTAATTTTGATGTAAATTAATCTTCAGGGAAGGTAGTACCCTCCTTGTAAGCAGTTCTCCAAAGGAAGGGGCTATTTGATAAATTACAGCGAGCTCGGAGACTGAGAATTTATTTATTTATTTGTTATTTTTTGAGACTGAGAATTTAAACTCTGCTTATGCAGCAAAAGCATTTTCAAAACACTAAAATGATTGATTCCCCTAAGGACTTTATAATTGAAATTTCTTATTTCAGATTTTTTTTTTTATTTACCTTGGGACAATAACATTTAAAATACACTCAAACCCCACTGCATCTGAGATACATGAATCCAAGTTTACATTTTCTTTCTATTGTGAAGATAAATAACAGAGTCTTTTTTTTTTTTTTTTTTTTTTTTTTTTGCAGTTTGGCTGGGGCCGGGCTTGAACCCACCACCTCTAGTATATGGGGCGGGCACCCTACTCCTTGAGTCACAGGCACTGCCCAAACAACATAGTCTTTTATGAACATTTTAAATTATTCATTTTTGCCATCTTCTATTTTTACATAGAGCAATCAGACTTCGGTTTTAAGTAATAAGATCTTAATAAAGTGATTTTACTCTTTTTTTCATGTAGAAAAGTGAGAGATTCGGACAAAAGCTCTAACAATCTGTCTAGCTGGAAAACTTTAGGAAACAACTAAAAAAAACTTTGCCTCAAATTTTAACTCCTTTTGTGTTTGTTTTATCACAACAAAATAACAAGAGTAATATAATGTTTTAGATGTATAAAACTTTACTTTTCTCGAGGCACTTTCAAATCCATGATCTCATCTACTCCTGGGAAAGATGTACTTGGAGAGAAGCACCTTCATATTACCACTTGCATGTTCTTACCAACAACTGCTAGGCCTGGGGAATTTACCAGAGCCATAAAATCCTGACCTAAAAAGGTCACCTACTTTATACCTTTTCATAGACTTCAATAAAACCAAGGATCAGACCAACACTGGATTTTTCACACATCACCCTGCGCTTCTTGATTAAATCAGACTCTAAGTGATTTTTTTTTTTGTTATCTGCTAAATGATTTAAAATAGCAGCACTACAGCACAAAAGTGTATCCCTGCAAAAATCGAAACATGACAGGTTACAAATAATGGTTTGTTTCAGAGTAAAATCTCGCCAAGGAAACATAAGTGGATAATAATAGCACGGAAAAATTTCTAATGTGAGATGGCTTTAATTTTGAAGTAGAGGATGAGTGGCCTCTATTATGGAAAACTAGAAAGTTTCTTCTATATACACTTTTAAAAAATTTCTTAGCCAGGTGTGGTGGCTCACACCTGTAGTCCAAGCACTCTGGAAGGCCAAGGCAGGAGGATTGCTTGAGCTTAGGAGTTCAAGGAGACCAGCCTGAGCAAGAGGGAGACCCCACCTTTACCAAAAATAGAAAAACTAGGTGGGTGTGGGGGTGGGTGCTTAAAGTCCCAGCTACTTGGGAAGCTGAGGAAAGATCGCTTGAGCACAAGCATTTGAGGTTGCTGTGAGTGAGCTATGACACCATGGCACTCTATCCAGGAAAAGAGACTAAGATTCTGTCTCAGAAAAATAAAACTAACTAAATAAAAACAAAACCAAAACAAAATAAAAAGTTTTTGCTTAACTTATTCACTTAATAATTGTATGGAATACCTGTTTTGACCATCTTAGTGCTTGCTGTCCTGTTGGGAATACAGAGGTGAACAGTAACAGAAAACAGGTAACATTTACTGAGAACTTTCCCTCCAAGTTATAATTATAAACTACCATATACTTAACAATGCTAAATGTGCTTCATATACAATCAAGGCAGACCTAACATCACCCAGCCAGATAACAGCGATACCTAGATTCCAACGCTGTTTTGCCCACCTGGTGTCTATGCCATTAAATGTCTCACATTGTAAGAGTAAGCTAGAGTCCCTGGCCTTGGAGATCTCTCCAACATACTGAGCAGGAAGTCTACTCATTTCTCTCCTAACTCTGATACCTGCTTTAAAATATTCATTTTTTAATACATGCATTTACTCAGAGGGAGGCTAAGGTGGGAGGATCACTTGAGCCCAGGAGTTGGAGACTACAATGAGCTATTATCATGCCACTGTACCCCGGATTACAGAGCAAGACCTGTCTCTTCCTAAAATTAACTAATTAAAAACTAAACAGTTCCTCTTTGCCAACTAGCCCTGCATCTCCATCCCCGCCTACCTACACCCTGCAAAAGAAAACAGCACCAGCTCAGAAAGCCATCTCTCCGAGATTCTTTTTGAAGCTGCTTAAAACAAAAAAACAAACAACAACAAAAAAAACCAGGCACCTTCTTAATAACCTGTTAATTGTTTTGTAGCTTTTTAATGAAGTGTGAAGTCACTGAAAAGTCACAGAAGTACTCCTGTGAAAGTTTTGGTAGGACTGATGGCTTCCTATGTCATCTGGAATTGACAGCTACAGTCTCAGCGTTAAGTAAATGCTGGGCATCAAAGCATATTCACACAATCACGACTTGATTAAAAATAAAACCACACTGATAAGGATACACTGAAATAGGCACTTTCCAGGAAAGTGTGAATTGGCACAACTGTATGGAAAACAATTCACATGCAGTTTAGAAAGTTGCTCATGCTGTTGGACCCAGGTACTCTACCTCTTAACCAGTATCTACTCTAGGGAAATAATTAGGTATTTGGATTAATATACTTGTATATGTACATAACATATTCACTAGCCATTAATAATGTACTAAAATACTTCATGAATGTGGAAATGATTAAATGCATTATGGTTACATGGTAGGATTTATAGTTACATTTTCTGATCTTTTCCAAATACTTTAAATATAGGAGAAAATGTTCACTATAAAGTTTTAAGAGAAAAAAAGAATAAAACCATTATGTGTGATATACATGAAGATATTATTTATAGATAGATAACTACAGGGAGACAGATAGAACAGGACAGGACAGATATAATGCACAAAAGGGGCTGTAATGAAATAAAACTAAAAGCTATAAAAGTAATAAAAAAGTGTGATTTTTTTTTAATGAACAAAGGGAGTGTTTCCTGGGATTAAGCAATAGTTTCTTAGATTATACTATCAAAAGTTTTAGCAAAAAAAGAAAAAATAAATGGTGTATCATCAAAATTTTGTGTTTCAAAGGATACCAACAAGAAAATAAAAAGAAAGCAGAATGAAAGAACATGTTTGCATATCAGGTATCTTATAAGAGAATTTTATGTGAAATACACAAAGAACTATTACAATAATACAAAGACACATAGCCCAATTTTTTAAATGGGCAAAAGAACTGAGAGTTGTCCAAAGAAGATATATAAGATTTAGGCACCAGAAAAGTGTAAACATGGGGAAAAATCCAGTTATCCATCAACTGATGAATGAATAAATAAAATGTGGTACACAGAATGGAATATTTACCAATAAAAATAAACGAAGTATTGATACATGCCCACAATATGGATCAACCGTAGAAATGTTAGGCTAAGAGAAGGAAGCCAGTCACAAAGAACCACAAATTGTATGATTCCACATATACAAAAAATCCAGAATAGGCAATCCTACAGAGAAAGAACATAAATTAAAGCTTAACTAGTGTTGTAGGGAGAAATTAATGGGAGGCAGTGATAGAGGAGACAGCCAGTGGGCCTGGGGTTTCTTTTTGGACTGCTGAAAATGTTCTAAGCTTGACTATAGGGTTGATTGCACAACTCTGTAAATATACTAAAAAAATACTGCACTGTGAATGACTGACTTATATGAAACATG
>CAUYQV010112517.1:0-41661 GCA_963574575.1 Galagoides demidoff
TTATCTCTGAATCACAGATAAAGAGATAGAAAGTAGCACAGAGGGGGACAAGGAAGAAGAAAGGGTCAGGGAAAGACAAAGGAAAAGAGAGACGAATAAAGGAAGAAAAGAAAGATACCATCTAACTCCAGTAAGAGTAGCCCACAAAACAAAATCCCAAAACTACAGATGTTGGCATGGATGTAAAGAAAAAGGAACACTTCTCCACTGCTGGTGGAAATGCAAGCTAATATGTTCTTTTTTAGAAAGAAGTTTGCAGAACACTCGGGGATCTAAAAGTTGACCTGCCATTGGATCCTGCAATTCCTCTACTAGGTGTATATCCAAAGACCAAAAATTGCTTTGCAAAAAATATATTTTCACCAGATTATTCATTGCAACTCAATTTGTAATAGTCAAGTCATGGAAGAAGCCCAAGTGCCCATCGACCCATGAATGGATTAATAAATTATTGTACATGTACACCATGGAATATTATGCAGTCTTTAAAAATGTGGATACTTTACCTCTTTTATGTTTACATGGAGGGACCTGGAACATATTCTCCTGAGTAAAGTATCTCAAGAGTGGAGGAAAAATTATCCAATGTACTCAGTACTTCTATGAAACCAACCTATATTTACTCACACTTTCTTATGAAAGATAGAGCACAACTATAGCCCAGGATGAAGGAGATAAATGGAGTAGGAAGGGAGAGGAGGGAGGGGAGGTTTGATAGAGTGAGGGTAAATGGCAGGACCACACCTATGGAGCATATTGCAAGGGTACAGGTCAAATCTGTCAAGTGTAGAACATAAATGTCTTAACACAATTATCAAGTAAATGAGTCAAATGCTATGTTGTTGGTTTGATGTAAGCAGTCAGATTGTATTAAAAAAATCAATACATTGTACCCCACATATGCATAAATGTATTCATGATCTATGTGTATATGACTTTATAAAAAAATAAAAATAAAACATCAAAAAAAAGAGAAAAGAACCAGCATGGAGCTGGAGATTCAAAGTGGTTGATGAGCGACATCAACTGCCAGACGGTCTCATAAAGAAGGAACATTTTTAGATGAAAAAGAAAAAATAATCATAGAACAGGTGTTCCTCCAAGGGAAATGTTCCCAGAACCTATGAGATTCCATGGGAAGAAGTTTCAGAACAAAAAAAGGAGCAAGAAATCAACAGAGGACAACCCAGAGAGACCATTAGCCCAGCAAAAATGGTAGATGGATCAGTTTGTTTCTCCTTCCCCCACATTTTTGACAGGAGGACTCCTAAGCTTCTGGAGTGACTTTCTGCCCACACACATCCAGATGCTACAGTCACCAGTGAGCTGATAAAGGCTTGTGGAAAGGACAGAAGGATTTCAGCCTCCATGGGGCATTTCCTTCCCCCACAGACCCAAACTGGCTCCACTCATGGTGCACCTTTGTCCTCCCCAGGGGCTTCAGCTCCTCAGGTTTTGCCCTGCTCATTTCCCCATAGATATTTCCCAACTCTGGACCAGACTGCAGGATCCACAGGGGGCCAGTGGGTCCTGGGCAATTTCTATGACCCTAGAGCCTGAAAATTCAGGGAAAATGCCCTACAGACCAGACTTCTAACTTTCCCCCATACACACTCTTTTCTTCCATGCCCCTCCTCCACTCACAGCTGCTGAGAAAGACAAGTGAGCCACAAGCCAAGGTTTCCACAGAGTGTGGGACTCAGACATTTTCTCTTGGAGTCCTGCAGCAGCAGACTGAAGTGTGCTTAGACTGTGACTGTTTCTCCTAGGCTTGCCTTGGTGCTGTGTACCTTGAGCCCCATGGGAACCAGACATGCCCTAAAGCAGTGGGACATCAACCTTGCCCAGGCACCCTGTGGGCAACTCTGGCATTTCTCCTGGTATGGTCTGAGATTGACCTACTTGATCTTGGGAGATAACAGAGCCTGTGTGGGCAGATAAGTGGGCTGAATATAGAGTGGTTTCTAGCTGTGACATACATATAGAGAACCCCTTTCCTCACAAGAGGACTTCACTCTCAGCTCAGGCTGTGATCCTGGGCAATGAACCTCCTGGACCACAGCATAGTTGTGGACGCACTTGGATGCCTGGGATCTAGCCTGCCAGAGGTCACTGTGGGGAAACTATGAAGCAAAGATAGGGAGAAGACCAAGACCCACTGAGGGCTATCAGATTGTGAGTCTCTAATGGACCTGCCTCCATAAACAGACATTCTGGCTGGGTGGGCCACTTCAGCCAGAAACTGGAAACAGGCCTTTAACTTAACCCTGCCATAGTAGCTAACTGGTCAGATTTTATAGAGACTGAGGGAAAGCTCACCCAACACAGTCCTTCCCAACTGCACTCTCCCTCTCTCACCTGCCTCAGCTGCAACACAAATTAAGAACTCATCTGGAAGTTCCAGGGACCCACCCCTCAATTGAGACATTCATGTACTTTTCCTGAGGGACTGGAGCCAGCCACGGGACTCAGAAACAGCCCTGTAGCTTGTTCCTTCCCACAGGTGCTACCTACTAACAGGGAGGCTCATCCAACTTAGCCACAAGCTTCCTTGCCCCCTGGTCCCACTGAAGTGGTGGTGGAGATCGGAAACCCACTGGGAGCTACAGGGTCTCTCTTTTCTTGTTTGCTTATGAGATTTTTTGAAATAGAGTCTCACTCTGTCACCCTAGGTAGAATGCTGTGCCATCATCTTTGCTCAGAACAAACTCAAACTCTTGGGTAGGAACAATCCTTTTGCCTCAGCCTCCTGAGTAGTTGAGACTATAGACATGAACCACTATGCCCAGCTAGTTTTTCTATTTTTAGTAAACACAGGGTTTTACTCTTGCTCAGGCTGGTCTCAAACTCCTGAGATTAAGCAATCCAACCACCTCACCCTCCCAGAGTGCTAGGATTACAAGCATCAATCAACACACCTGGCCTACAGGATCCCTCTTAAAGCTTGGGTCAGTCTAGTAGTCCATTCTATGGGAACAGAGTCTCCCAGGGTCATAAAAGAACATCTTGTCCACTAGCTCACACAAATATCAACCAATAACTGGGAGAACAACAATATAGCCCCTCAAAGTGTCTTCCAAGCAAATAAGGTGTGGCTGAATCACACCCCCAAGTGCCATCTACCATCACTGACAAGCTAGGGGGCCTAACTCACTACTGTCTGTCTGGAAGAGTTGAAGACAGCAAGTCAGAGGTAACCAGAGAGGTTCATGAAACCTGCTGACACAATCCATAGGTAACTCAAGACCAGTACTCATCTGCCTGACACAGTCAAGAACCAATCTTTGGGGTCTCAGAGACAAGACCATAAACTAGCCCCAATACCCTTGGTTCTCAAAGGGCAGATGAAAATGACCAAATGGAAAACACTCAGGAAATATGAAAACTAAAAGTGATAGGTTACCCTCTAAAGAGAACAAAAACCATTTACCAATGTATACCAACCTAAACAAAAAGATTAAAATGACAGATGAAGACATTTGTGCACAGGTTGTAAGTAATTTCATGGAAATACAAGAGAAAATGGAAACACAACACAAAGAAACCACAAAGACAAGGCAAGAAATGGCTAAAGAAATCCAAGTATTAAAGAAAAAACAAATATCTGGGCATAGTACCTCACACCTGTAATCCCAGCATTCTGGAAGGCTGAGGAGGGAGGATCACATGAGATCAGGAGTTTGAGATAAGCCTAAGCAAAGGCAGACCCCACCACTACTAAAAAAAGAAAAAATTAGCTGGGCATAGTGGTGTTTGCCTTTAGTACCACCTACTTGAGAGGTTGAGACAGGAGGATCATTTGAACTCAGGAATTTGAGGCTGCTGTGAAGTAGGCTGAGGTCATGATACTCTAGCCTGGGTGACAGCGTGAGACTCTGTCTTACAAAAAATAACAAGACAGAACTCCTAAGAACAAAAAACTTTATTTAAGGAATTACAAAGCACAGTGGAAAGCCTTAAGGACAGATTCAATCAGCAGAAGAAAGAATTTCAGAACTTGAAGGCAATACCTTTGTGATAAACAGTCAAAGACAAAAAAGAGAAATAAGAGGAACAAACAGAGCCTACAAGAAATGTGAGAATATGTGAAGAGGCCAAACATAAGAATCATAGGCATCCCTGAGAGAGAAAAAGAAAATTCATGAGGATTAGATAGTTTATTGGAGGGAATTACTAAGGAAAATTCCCAACGCCTTGGTAGAGATCTAGATATCCAAGTACAAGAAGCCCATAGGACTCCTGGGAGATTCTTCATAAAGAGGCAGTCACCACAACACATAATCATCAGACTGGCCAAAGTAAACATGAAAGAGACACTGGTGTGAGCAGTAGGGTGAAAACAGAAGGTAACTTACACAGGAAAACCAATCAGACTAACTGTTGACTTCTTAACTGAAACCCTACAAGCCAGACGGGAGTGCAGACCCATCCTCAGCCCCATAAAACAGAATAATGATCAACCTATGATCTAGTATCCTGCAAAAATAAGTTTCTTATATAAGGGAGAAACAAAGATTTTCTCAGATAAGAAATTGTTGAGGAAATTTGTAAGAGCAGATCTGTCTTCCAGGGAGTACTCAGACTTGCATTATACAATAATCAGCATGATAGATACCTTCAGTATCTAAAAGCTAAAGTTAAGGGCCCACAATAGCTAAAGAGGCAAAACAAAGTAATAAGGATCTACCTAACAGGATGAACAGAAATCTACCACACATATCAATTCTTTCGATAAATGTGAATGGCATGAAATCCCTACTGAAGAGACATAGATTGACTGAATGGATTAAAAAAAAATCCAAGTCAAGAATCTGCTGTCTCGGCTTGGCTCCAGCCACATACACCTAAGGTGGCGGGTTTGAATCCAGCCCAGGCCCGCCAAACAACAATGATGGCTGCAACCAAAAAATAGCCAGGCATTGTGGCCGGCACCTGTGGTCCCAGCTACTTGGGAGGCAGAGGCAGGAGACTCACTTGAGCCCAGGAGTTGGAGGTTGCTATGAGCTGTGATACCATGGCACTCTACCCAGGGGGACAACTTGAGACTCTGTCTCAAAAAAAAAAAAAAAGAATCTGCTGTCTCTTGGCTTGGCACCTATGGCTCAAGTGGCTAAGGTGCCAGCCACATACATCTAAGGTGGCGGGTTCAAATCCAGCCCAGGCCCGCCAAACAACAATGACAGCTGCAACCAAAAAATAGCCAGGCATTGTGGCCGGCACCTGTGGTCCCAGCTATTTGGGAGGCTGAGGCAGGAGACTCGCTTGAACCCAGGAGTTGGAGGTTGCTGTGAGCTGTGATGCCACTGCACTCTACCCAGGGGGACAGCTTGAGGCTCTGTCTCAAAAAAAAAAAAGGCAGTTTGCCCCATTGTTCCCCAAAACAATCACTGTATTTGTCAATAGTTTCTAAAATATGGGCTTTATTCTGTCTTATATAAGACCAATAAGAGACATTACTACCATAGGCCAGGTAACACTGTGCTCAGCCCAGTCCTTACCCTTTTCATATCATTTCTCCAGAGGAAGATAAAGTACAAATGTATCCATCCTTCCTGCTATGGTCTAGTCCTCTCTGAACAAATCTGGGTCTCAAAGACACTCATATCTCTCAAGAAGAAAGAAAAGCTTTCCAACATAAGACTGTTCAACTCAAAAAAAAAAAAAAAAAAAAAGACTGTTCAACTCTCCTTACTGAACAAAAGGCTTACCATCTCAGTCATAAGCATTTCTATTTTAACTACTCTACAAGTCCAATCTCCCTTAATATACTGGGTGGGTTTGTACAAGCCTCCCTCAATATACTTAGGTTTGCCTAGTTAAAGAGATTTATCTGGGATAGAGAGTCTTTAAATGTGGAATTTTACTGGGCACTCTTGTTTGATTGCTACCCAGGATCAAAAAGTTTCCAATTTGAGGGAACCTCCCTTGCGCAGGTCCACAGAAGCCAAATGTGGGTGATCCTCACTATTTCCACACCTTGTCAAGGAAATCAAAAGCGCATATAAGGTCAGGGCTGCTGCTATGCTTGTTGTTACTCTGCCATGCACAACACAGTCGTTCAGATTTGTATATTTACATACCAATATTCTGGCAGATGAAAGTTATTGTCTGGATGAAGGATATCTGTATCTACTTCATGTAAAGGCTCTCTTTGGGCTAGCAGTGGTTCAGCCCCACCCAAAAGGTTCAAAAGGATACAAAAACAAAAGGTCAGGGAGATCAGTCCCTCAGTGTCTATGACAGTTGTATAGTTCTGGAGCTCATGTATAATAAGGCTTGTAGTATTCAGTGGTGACAGTGTTAAGTGGTGGCTGTGTATAGTGGTAGCAGCACTGTACATCACTGTGGCCACACCCTGGCCCGGGTGCTCATTTTGTTCAGCCTGGTTACTGCCCATTTCTCACACTTGATTCTCCAGTGCTCCCCTCCCCCCCACCATGGCTTCTGTGAGTTAGGCTGGACCTTTCCAGCTCATGCCCGCACTGAACAGCCAGACAGTGGGGAAGAGATTCACAACTAAGCAAAACTGCCCAGCAATCATGTGGTGTTCCCACAGTAAATTTGCTTTTCCCCTTTTTAATTTGCTATTTTATACCTTCTCTCTCCTCAATCATGCTAATACCTCTACCATACGTCTATCTTCCATCCTCATCTTCAGCTGATAAACTCATGCTTCATTTCACTGAACACGTAAGAGCAAACAAGACATCCATAGCCACCTGCTCTCCTTTCCCTCCCGTAGAGATGATGCACCATCCCTGGTCGTGTCACAGCTGACCCCTCACTGCTGCACTGCAGTTCACCCAGCCCCGGGACTGCAGCCCTGCAGTGATCACCTCTCTGTCCCATATTATCAGTTCACCCTCTCTACAGAGTAGTACTGTTTCAATCAGCATTATTATAACCTGCTGATGAAGAGGAAAGTTCCCATCAGATGAAAAAACAAAAACAGAACCTCCTTCAACTCACCAGCAACCCCCTACTCAGAATCCCTGGCATGGCCCTGTACTAGAGGAGAGCGAGCCAGCCTCCAGTAAATGTCATTTGCAGTGAAGCATCCCGTCCATGGAAGGGCATCACTTTGTTCTCACCAGAGGAGACACATTTTTTTATTATTATTATTAAATTAAATAACTGTATATTAATGCAATCATGGAGTACAGTGTGGTGTTTTCACATATAATTTGAAATATTTTCATCAAACTGGTTAACATAGCCTCCATGTCATTTTCTTAGTTATTGTGTTAAGATGTTTGCATTCTACTTTTAGAAAGATTTGCTTGTACCCTTGTAAGATATTGTTTTAATGTGCATTTGTTTTGTCTGTCTCATCCATTATGATGCTGCCAGTATATCCATTATTATACTTCATGTATACCTTAGACACCATTATGTGCCATAGAACATTGTTTCTGACCAAAGGGTTCAATTTATAGGAAAAGAATTAAGGTAATCTGGCTGATGCCATGGAACTTGCTGGGACTATAATGTACCCCATCACCCCACAACAACTTATGGAAGACATAGTGGTCCACTGAATCCTCAGCATGATGCTAGATTAGAAAAAACCTGGGATGCAGAGGTACAATCTTACAGGATGCTATATACGCTCTGAGTCAGCCAATTAAGGGGTAAAACAGTGACTTGTTCCCAAAGTGGCTGTGTCCAGTAGTGGCTGTGTCTGGCACTGGCAGAAATACTACCTATTAGTTGTGACAGTGCCCATATCCTGGACTGCTTGTCTCTGCTGCCAACCCAGTTTGGGTTTCCCCCATCAGCCTTCCCTGTCAGTCCCATGAGATAATATCCTTCCATTATCCTTCAAAAAAATTCGTTCTCAGCCTAAGTTTCTGTGTGTTGAGTGAAGCACTCGGCTACCACTGAAACCTCTGCACGAAGATAATTCAGAAGGCACTCACAATCCCCAAAATGATAGTTTTCTAGCTTTAAAAAATTTAGCATTCTTTCTCCATGAGACATCTCATCACAAATGAGCGAAGGTGAGAATGAAAGAACCCCGCATGCAGCTCCCCAGAGGAGATGACTGTGTGTTAGAACCCCAAGAGCAAACTGGGGCCCCTTAACTTCCTCACACTGCTTGACCTCTTAGTCTGGCCAGTTATAAAAATGATTCATGGGACCAATCAGTAGCAGAATGATGTAGAGGATTTGGATTTACTGTGTTTCCTTTGGGGATGGGGAGTAGATGAACAATGCCACCATTCTGGCTCCTAAACCATTTACTGATTACAAGAAATGCTTACCTTAAAACTGATTATTTTAAAAATCGTGATGAAAATTGACAAAAGCAGAAAAGAAGTTAACAGCAGGTATTCTCTGCACCCCTGTTCCAATGGGAATATTTGTGAAAATGGCCCTTTCTGACACCTACAGTATACTGCTTATTGTGATATCTCTTCATCCTGATTATCCCCTAAGAGGGCTGCTAGGATAAACAACAGAATCATAAAGCTTGTGCATTCCTATTCGCACTTCTTTAGAACTTTCTTCACCTCCCTACCACCACCTCCAAAAACTGCAGATAAAATATCTAAGAAAGAGCTCAGTATCCCAACCATCATTCCCTATTCCTGTGTACTCTTTGCAGGATAAATGATTTTGATTCTTGTTAACACACTTAGAACCAAAGCAAAAGGGAATTTAGCAACAGGGATTCCCTGCCCCCCTACCCCACCCCCCACAGGAATATCCAAGAAGCCCATCCTGATACCCACAGTACACCACTTACTGCAATATGTTCTATTCATGGCAATGTTTTAAAATGGAGGATTTATTATTATTCAGGTATGAAGAAGCAAATAGACCAGGAGATGACTGACAGTGAAAAGATGATTTATTACTCACAATTCCCAAAAGAAGGCGGCACAACACACCATACCACCTAGGGCCGCAGGGAGAAGCACCAGGGTCCTTCAGAAGGCAGAGGGGGTCAGGGAGGAACCTTTATTGTGGTTTCTACAGGAAAGGCAGAGTAGGGCAAATAGCTTAGAATTGGCTGGTTTGAATCATTTTAGTGGGCTCAGATATAGACGCTGTCTCCAGTCATCTGATACTTGGCCCAGGGATAATTAGGGCAGAGAATATTAAGGAGGTGGTGCAAAGTATGGGCTCTGGATTGGTTAGTTCAATTTGCATATGAAACTTAGGCTCATGGGCAAGTCCTTTGCTATCTCTAAGAATTAGCAAGCCCTGGGAGGGGCAGTCTCTCTCCCAGCAACAAGACCCCGGTTGCTACAGCATCAAGAACACAGAAGATAAGAAAATATTGTTCATACAATAAATAACACTTGCAGGTTCCTGAAGGGCCTTCTGAATCATCTCAGCAAAGACTAAATATCATTCATCATGATTCTGGCAATAAAACCTATGACTTTTAGGATTCCTTTCATTTCAAATGACCCCTCCCCCTAAAAAATCAATCCTGCTTAAACAGGAAAAAGAAAAAGGGATGTGTTGGCTCATATATCTCAAAGTCCAGGACATAGTTGGCTCCTGGCGTATTTGAGCCAAGTGTCAGGCCCAGTTTCTCTGCTGCTATGGCTCTGTGTTTTTCCAGACCCTTTCACTGGATTTGCCTCACCATAGAAAAATCACAGGGGCACCAAGTTTACATCTCCTGATACTACCCCTGAATTCCAAAAGAAGAGACGAGGTCATGTCTCCAGAAGTGCCGGCAAATGTTATCTTGATTGCATTGGCTCTGACTGCATTACATCACCATGCTTGAACCAATCTCTGTGGTTGGGAGGTGGCAAACTGCCTGCTCACTTAAGCCAATCAGAGTACGGTCCTGGAGCCTAGGCTGGAGCCACCCAAATGAAACCCCATGGTTTGGAATGGATAGGGGTGGTTTCTCAAAGGAAATGTGGAGGACTGTCTCCAGAAGAAGAGGAAATTAATGATGAATCTTAAACATATGATGTCTACCAAAAAAATGCTGCTTTGTATTACAGAAGTTTCAACATTAACTATGTACAGGTGTACTTTGCTTTTTTTATTTAAAAAGTCTCAGAACGCGATGTTTCTGGCAGAAGCCTTATAATTCTACCCTAACCCTTCACAATTAATATGCCACAATCATAACATTTTTAATGTTAAAGATTATCTGTTTAATTTCATCAATAAGTTTTGTTCATTTCAAATATTATCAGTGAAGATTCAAATTATACTCATTCATTTCTTGGCACAAATTTTTTTATTGTTATTTTAAATAAAAACAAAATGCAATTACCAAATAAGAAATTTTATACCTTAAAGTTTAAGGATTAAACACACCTGTCCTTGACACTCACTTTCCTCTTAGAAGTGACAACATTGATTGGTTCTCTTGCTGAGTTTCAAAGGGAGACTTAAGGTATTTGTGAAGAGAAAAGATGAAGAAAAACTCAGACAAATCTCCCACCCCACTCTCCTCAGCCAAAAGAGATCCACTGCCTCAAAACCAGGAGAAACAGCAGGAACAGTTGTGCGAAGAACGCATATTTAACTGTGCAGTGAAGCATTTCCCCAGCGCCTTCTGTCCAGGTTTCTCTGGCCGCGGAGAGGAAGAAGTCTGGCCTGCCATCAGTGCTGGGAGTTGGAGTCGGGGCCAGACTACATTAGCACAAAGGAAAAGTGATTTTTAAAATATTAATATATGGAGTTATGAAATTAATACTAAAAATTAAGTTTAACACATTAACAGTGAATGTTATTGGTATAGAGCAATGGTTCTCAAACTTTAGCATGCTTGAGAACAACCCAGATAACTTTTTAAACCAGACTGCAGAGTTCCACCCTAAGAGTTGCTGACTGGGGCCAGGCCTGAGAATTTGCATTGCTAAAGAGTTCTCAGGTGCCCTTCACTGATGTCTGTGTTTAGGAGACCACAGATGGAGAGCCATTGGTATACAGCATGTGTTTTATTCTACTGGTGGCTGATCTCTGTAGAACAAGGTTCTAAAATGTTTTAAAGTTGGGGAAAGGGCAGCTCTGTATAGTTTGGGTTGCAATCACCAAAGTTAAGATGGCTGATTTTGAAGCTAGGTGGTGATCTGGAATCCATAAATAACAAGCGTCTCAATTATATCAATGAGAAAGAAAATGAATTTGATAAAAATGGTAAGGCATTCTTCTTGGTTTTGGCCCTGAAACTCTTAGGACTATTTTGTTTGTTTGTTTGTTTGTTGTTTAGCAGGACTGGCCTGGGTTCAAATCCGTTACCCTGGGGCACGGGGCCAGCTCTCTAACCACTCAGCTATAGGCACCCAGCCTCCAGGACTATTTTATATTCTGCAACTGCCTGGCTCATTACAGTGACCAACAGGTCTCCAAATGCCATCAGTTTAGAAGACAGTGTTATTAGGAAAGAGCACAGTTAACTCTTGCAATGAATCCTCCATTTTGCTGGACTTGTGCTTCATGAAAAGTAATTCTCTTCCCCTCTGAGCCTCACATTGTTTTCAGTTGGGAAAGGCTCCAAGGAACAGGGCAACAAATTTCACCAGCCGTGGGGGGGAAAAGGAAATCTGGTTTTTTGCACACATATGGTTTCTATGATCATTCTTTTTAAAAACTGAGTTTGACCTAGCTCTGTGATAGAGACAGCCTGACTGAGGCTGACAGGCCCGGAGAGCCCACCTCTGTCCCCAGGCAGGGAAGTACCTGCCCTTGATTTGTGGCCTTGGATGGGGACCTGTGCTGTGTAAGGTGATTTGTACACTCTTCCACTTTGCCAACTGACCTCTCCCAAGCTGCTTTTCACACACACCAACCACGCTCATATGTTTTCAAACTGGGTGGTGATCTGGAATCCATAAATAACTAACATCTCAGAAAGAATTACCTCCCTAAAATAGAAGCCAGAAACATGTGCCCACAAAAGCCAGAGTCCCAGAGGCCCGTGGTATCTCCCTCTGAGACAACACAGTGGCCACCGGAACCTCCACAGCCCCCAGGCCACCACACATCAGCAACTAATATACAAATCTCACAAAAACCAATTCAGAAAGATTGAGTATACTTCTTTTTCTTTTTTTAGACTGTTGCCCAAGCTACAGTGCCATGGTGTCAGCCTCGCTTTCAGCAACCTCAAACTCCTGGGTTCAAGCAATCCTCCTGTCTCAACCTCCTGAGTACCTGGGACTACAGGTGCACACCATCACGCTGGCTAACTTTTTCTATTTTTGGTAGAGACCAGGTCTCCCTACTCTTGCTTAGGCTGGTCTAGAACTCTTGACCTCAAGCGATCTTCCTGCCTCTGCCTCCCAGAGTGCTAAGATTACAGACCTGAGCCATTACACCCAGGCAGAGGTTGAATATACTTATGCCCTTTTGTCTGTCATCTCCCTAAGCCTATTGAGTCCAGGGTGAAGACTAAGGAAAGAAAATCTTCATACACTTGAGAGCAGGTGGGTTGAAACCCTGGGCAGGCTTGTGACAGTTCCCTCTTCTGCGGCCCTGTCTCACTGCAACATGAAAATGCTACATCTCTACACTTTTGGCCTCCAGGAGGCTGGAGGAGAAGATCAGAAACATCCAATAATAATGATAGGAATGTTTGGCAGGCGGCGACTTATTTTATTTTATTTTTAATTGGCAAATAATAATTGCATATATTTATGAGATACAATGTGATCTTTTGATAAATGTTTGCAATGGAAATGATTAAACAATGAACAAATCCATCACCTCCACATATGTATCATTTTCTACGGTGAAGACATTTAAAATCTATTCTTTCTTTAGCAATTTCAAAATACATGAGACATTATTATTTATGACAGTCATGATTCTGTGCTTTAGATCTCTGAAGTTTCTTCCTCCTGTCTAACTGAAACTCTCTACCCTCTGACCAACATCTCCCCATTTCCCACCCACCTCCCTACCCCCATCTCTGGTAACCACCATTCCATCCACTTTTTTAGGTTCCACATATAAGTGTGACCATGCAGTATTTGTCTTTCTGTGCCTGGCTTATTTCACTTAACATAGCATCCTCCAGGCTCATCCGTGTTTTCAAGTGTCTTATCTAACTCTGATGGCTTCTATTTCTCACCCCTCTTTCTGCCCACCCCACCAAAATGTTCTTTCCTCCAGATCTGTACATTACAGGTTGCTTCTCATCAGGCGTGTGGTTTACCCTTCCAGAGAGGCCACCTCACACACACACCTGCCCCTCACCCTGTTCACTTCCTTCTCAGCACTGTCCCTACCCAAAGGCATTGAGGTTCAGAAAGGTGGGGACCTTGCCTATCACATGCACCACAGTACCCCAAGAACTGTCATATGATGTTGGATAAATATTTGCTGGATAAGTGATGCAATCCATCACTCTGGGACACTGTTCCAGTTTCTCTTAAAGAATTGGAAGATTTGGCAACATTGGGCTTGCATTCTCATGGGCAAAAATTGGATTGTGCTAAGTAGTAGCTACAACATTTATGACATGGTGACTATAGCTTTGTAAAATTTGGGATCAACCCAGTCAACTTTGGCCATTTGGCCTGAAATTTGTTTGCTATCCTTCAGCATTTGTCTCCCTCACTTCTACCCTGTCCACACTATCCTAGTGCAGGGCTTGGCACTTAATGGGTATTTTGATAAGTGAGCACATTGGGTATTAACTTTTTCTGTTCATTGCACTTCTTTTTTTTTTTCTTTTTATTGTTGGGGAATCATTGAGGACACAATGAGCCAGGTTACACTGCTTGCATTTGCTGGGTTAAGTCCCTCTATTAATAGTGTCCCAACCCCAAGAGGTGTGTCATGCACTATGGCTCCCCACTCCCACCATGTACTAGCATAATTGCCCTCATATTAGAACTGAGTACATTGGGCTCTTGCGTCTTCATTCTTGTGATGCTTCACCAAGAAGAATGCATTTCAACTCCATCCAAATTAATAAAAAAGATGTATAGTCACCATCCTTTTTGGTGGCTGCATAGTACTCCATGGTATACACACACCACAGCTTGTTAATCCATTCCTAGATTGGTGGGTATTTAGGTCGTTTCCACAATTTGGCAATTATAAATTGAGCTGCAAAAAACAGTCTAGTGCAAATGTCCTTATGATAAAATGATATTTTTTTCCTTCTGGATAGATGCCCAGTAATGTATAAAAGATCTAAATATAACACATGAATCAATACAAACCCTCAAAGAAAGCGTGGGTTGAAGATACTGGCCTGGGGAAAGACTTTATGAAGACTCCAGTGACAATTGCAACAACAAAAATAAGCAAATGAGACTTTATTAAACTGAATAGCTTCTGTATAGCTAAGGAGACAACAACCAGAGAAAATAGACAACCATCAGAATGAGAAATAATATTTGCATATTATGAATCAGATAAAAGCTTGATAACTAGAACTACAGAGAACCTCAAATTAAACAACTAAAAAAGCGAACAATCCCTTATATCAATGGACAAAGGAGATGAATAAAGAAGACAGCTGAATGGCTAACAAACATATGAAAAAATTCTCATTGTCCCTAACTAGCAGAGAAATGCAAATCAAAACTATCCTGAGATATTACCTAACCCCATTAATGGCCCACATCCCAAAGACTCAAAGCCGCAGGTGCTGAAGTGATTCTCAACTTGTGGGTCGCAACCCACAGGAACTGTATGAAAGGGCCAAGGCATTAGGAAGGTTGAGAACCACTGTAAGAGAAGGGAACACTTTTACACTGCTGGTAGGACTGCAAATTAATATAACTGTTTTGGAAGGAAGTACGGAGAATCCTCAAAGAACTCAAACTAAACCTCCAATTTGATCCTGCAATTCCATTACTAGATATCTATCCAGAAGAAAAAAGAAAAACACTACACTTTTTCTATGAGAAAACAAAAGTAGTAAAAAGAGATGATTTCAAAAAACAAATCTAGCAATATTATGTTAGCTCTGCCAAATTGTTTGGTTAAAGAAAAGCTGTGATGAAAACAATCTCCCTAAGCCAAAAGAGTCCTTCAAAGACCTTTCTTCTGACTCTTGCCTTAAATACCATTTTTCCATCACCCAAAGATTTAAAGGGGATAAAAATGGCAAGAAGGGAGGCTGACTTCAGATGTCTCTTCGTAGAGAATGTGTCTGGGGTGAGGCCTCTCCTAAGTTTCCCCATGTGCATTCTCAGCGTGATGTTCTCAGAATCTAGGGCCAAAATTCCATTCAACCGAGACACAGTCAACAAGCATATGGCATCATGTGACTTAGCCAACTTAGCTCAGGTTTAAGCATTAAACAAATTCTCGCGGGAATTTCCTATGTTACTTCTTTCCCACCCCATGAGTTCGCCTCCGGGCTCCAATTTAGGAGTGTCACAATACATCTCACCCAGCACCCTCTCTGTGCCAGCTTCTTGGGTCCCCAGAGAAGGGGAGCTAAGCCTCAAGTCTCTGCCTTTGCCTCCAGGTTAGAATCCTTCTTCTCATAGGCTGTGGCCCACCTAGCTGACATGGATAGAATTCTACAGCTCTGGACAGCCATGTTTACAGCCTCTCTGCATCTTCCCAGCTCAGGCACGTTTTCTCACAATGCCTCCTTAGCTTTCCTTCCTGCTAGCTCCTCCCACCTTAGCTTTCCCTCCTTCTCGCCTCTCACCTCCCTCTAACACTAACCCCAACCCCAATTTTCCTCCCCTTGTTGTTAAATGGAGACAGAGTCTTCTGCAGACCACATACATTAATAGGGCCTCAATGTCTCTCTCTCCAACCTGACTAAACACACAGACCTGTGATTTCTGTGGAGATTCTTTTGATGCCTTTTTTTCTTACATCATATTCAGTTTTGGTTTTCCTTTAAGTAATTTGGAGAGAAAGGGTTAAAATGAAAATGAAGGACTCTCCGTGTGTTTTAGTAACCCATACTCTTCCTCTAAGGGTTGGTCCTGCTCCTTAGCAATCCTGCAGACAAGTGAGAGACCCTCTAGCCCCTGAATAACATCTGCCTATCTCCCAAACTTCCTCACACTTACAAGGATTAGAGCCAACGAACTGGACTTCAGCTCATGACTTTACCATCTCCACACATCTGGTTTCTATTTGGAGTTGGCTAGTGAATTCATTGGTTTTCGGTTGAAAGAGTTTTGTTTTCATTCACAGCTTTCCAGAAAATTGTTTGGAGAGTTAAACTCAATTGAGATTTTTTTTTTCCAGTGTTCCCTTCTGACCATTTTCTCTGGATAAGATAAAAGAAATTACAGTGTAGTGTCTAAGAAAACAAAACCCAGAGCGGAATGATGAGGAGAAGGCTAGGAGTCCCTACCACCTTCCCAAAGAGCATCAGAAAGACCTTATCAAATAAAGGGAGGTCATTCTGGCAGTCCATGGCTCCTGTAGAACTGGGCCCTCCTCCCCCTCATATCATCTCTGTCTCTCCACCAGTCCTGGGTGGTGCACCACACTGGGGAAACACGTTCTGCCTAGCATGCCTCTTCCCTCAACTCTATCCTATTTCTCCTAGCATGCTCCTCTGGGCATGTCCTTCTTTCTTGTGATTTTGACCTTTGAAAACTAAAAGAGCCTTTCCTTTAATGCTAGCAGTGCTGTTCTCTCTCAGACACAGACATACACTCAGGGCACAGATTTCAGACATATGTGCACATCCACGCCAGTACACATTGCAAAGATTTACTGCTCTGGAAATGTTGCATCTTTTACAGATTTATTCTTTGAAAAGTGAGAGATTCTCTTCCTGGGATGGATCTAGAGGGAGTTGCTGTGGCAGGGGAGAGAAAGGCTGCACACTCAGGCAGCCCACCCAGGCTCCAGTCATCTGGCAGAAGGGGGGAAGAGGCAGGAAAGGGCTTAGCAAAAGGGGGAAGAGCAAACATAAATCACAAAGACTGGTGACTGGATGTGCCACTTGTCCTTGGAGAGAGCTAAAGCTTTAGAGCCATTAAGAAGATTCAGATGCTTCAGGGGATTTATAACACAACATCTGGGCCATCTGCAGGTAGGTTAACACCTAGGTAGGAAAGCTCCCATTTCAAGAAGCAGAAGCTACAGAGCAGTGAATCTCAAACTGGGGCTAATGACTTAACAAGCGAGCTAGGGAGCTTGACCAAACCATATATACCCACCCCTGAGATCCTAGGAGACTTATCAGAATCATCCAGGTAAGTCTGCATAGCTTTAAAAGTTCCCAATTATTGTATTCTTATTACTTTCATTCCTCATACAGATTTTAATGCCAAACCCAGGCTGACGCAGACAGGTCATAAAGAATGAGACCTGGCTCTGAAATGTGCATTTCCAGGTTGGTATGCAACTCCAGCTTTCTAGGCAAGGAAACATCGAGGAAAGACTGCCCAGAGATCTCCGTAGACATCTGGGAAAGAGAGAGATTTTAGCACAACCCAAAGAGCTCCAAATCTTCTTGCTACTTACAACTGCTGCCTCTATAGTTGTTGAAAAGTAAATGCAATCCTGAAAAGCATGGCTAAAGAGTTTAGTGTCCACCCAAGAAGGCAGTGCACCTCCACTGCCCTGGGCCCTGCTGGGCTATCTGGAGATAGAAGCCTGACCAACTCAGGGACTACTTTGTAGGAGAGACATGGTGAAGAACTGGAACTCGCCCAGAGGAGAGCAGTGAGCATGCTAAAGGCACTGGAGGGCTGTCACCTGAGCGGAAGGGAGAGGGATCACCAACAAGGAAAACAGAAGACCAAGAGGGTCAGCACAGCGGTTTCCAGAGCTCTGAAGGGCTGTGCGGGGAAAGAGGTTGTGCTGTTCAGACACAAGCAGGAAAAGTTGGGGGAAAGAAAGGGCAAGCACTGTGAGAAGCACTTTATAAATGTCCCCAGTCAGTCCTCAGCACAACCCTATGACATAAGTGCTAAAAATACCCATTTTTCACAAGGGAAAACTGAGGCTCAAAAACAACTTATTAATCCAAGGCAGCCAGTCTCTAAGGGATGAGAATTGGATTCCAGTCTACATTTATGTGATTCACAGTTCTCCCCATTACTGTGAAAGAAAACTGGCCCTGGGAGTCAACGTGAGAGAAAAGAAGATTATGACTCAACATGGGAAGGAACTGTGGTGGGTGTTCTCCGGGTCTCACCTCAGCCCTTTCCTCAAGTCCTTTCCTGGTGGTAGACCTATCTCCCCAGCTGCTAAGCTGGGAGTGTTGGCTCATATATAGTTTGGACCTGACTCATTCTTGGGAGAATACCCAACAAAAGATTATCCCCCTGTGCCATCCCAAATACCCCTACACTGCAGACCTTAGCCAATGAATGACCAACTGGCACAGAGGTGCAAAGGCTGGACGCCTTGCCCAGCAGTAGGATTGGCTTTGTGGGATACATTGTGCTCCAGAGCTCCCAGTGAGATCAGAAGGCAGGTAGCAGCCAACAGAGATCACATTATTACACTATATGCACCCCCACCCTATTCATTCCCTTGAGTACACTCCCCTACTTGCAGAAGAATCACCCTCTTGGGCTCTGCTTCTATGGAAACTCTAAAGTGCCTAAAAGATGTAAGTTTCAACGAAGAATGAAAAGAAGAGATGAGAGATGAATATCAAGAAGGGAAAGCTGAGAAGGGGGTACTCAGGCTCCCGAAATATTATTGCCCTTCAGAGATATAATCCCAAGGATACCTCTGAGAGTAGGTGGTTGAATGAGCTTCCTTGGGCCTGGCACTGACGAGGTGACTTATGGCCACAGCACCACTTTATTTCCAGGTACTGCTTCTATTCAGCATTCAAAGAAAGTTTCAACCCAGGGGCTGAAAAAAGACAAGAATTTAAAAAGGAATACAATCAAGGAGAACCATTTCTTGTGAATATAAATACCAAAAAGTAATAGTCCTTCTTTTCCATTCTTCCTCTCACACATGGATCAACAGAATTTGCCCCTAAGCCAAACTCTATGTACATAGCTGTCCACAGCAGGAATGTGGAATGGGCTCCTGGTGGACGTGAAGACGTATTTCTCCAATCCACCTTTGCTAAAGGATGCTTTGGCCCAGCTGCTGGAATGATGCCAGCAGAAAGTCTTCCATGGCCAACCTTCAGACTGCCTGAGCTATAGGGAACCATCCACGCAAGGCCACGTACCTGTCTACATGGCCCACACCCAATGATTGGTCCACACAGGGATATACAGGCCATCTCAGCCCAACTTGGGACAGCTCTTGTGTTCCCCATTTCCTTCGAGGGGAAATGTGTCCATGCCTATATGAAATCCCCTTTCCTTGACTAAAGGCTGGAGCTAGTTACTTGTTCTTAATAAAAAGAATGTGGCAAAAGTAATGGGATGTCATTTCCATGACTTACTAAAAACAAGGAGTCCCATCTTGCTTGCTCTCATTCTCTTTTTTTCTGGCATTATCTTGCCCTTTATTCGGCTCACTCTGTTATGAGATGTTCTATATATAGTGATGCCCCGATGGCAAGAAATAGGAGAGGGGGTCCTCTGGCCAACAGCTTGTAAGGAACTGTGTCATACCAATAGCCACATGAGTGAGCTTGGAAGCAGATCCTCTCCATTCAAGCCTTTAGATGATGAGACAATAGCTCTCAGCCGACACCTTGATTGTAGCCTTTTGAGAGTCCCTATGCAGAGGACCCAGCTAAGCCACATCCATATTTCTGGCCCACAGAAACTAGGATAAGCTTTGGAGTAATAGATAGGACAACCATGAAGACCCATTCTAGCTCCAGGGCTTTCCAAAAGGTCAGCTGAGACCTACATGGTGGTATAAGATCTCCCTCTAACCAAATATGCTCCTTTCATGGGTAGTGATGCTAACAGCATTTCTTAACAAACATCAAGTAAGCCACATTCCATCTATATCTGTTCCCTGGATACCACAATCTATGACAGGGTTCATTCAATGAACATCTATTGTAGTAACTGCAGTCTCCAAAGCAATTCTCATTTAGTAATAATATCTCTAAAAGAACATAATTCAGCCAGGGCATGGTGGCTCATGCCTATAATCCTAACACTCTGGGAGACCAGGGCAGCTCAAGAGTTAGAGACCAGCCTGAGCAAGACAAAGACCCCGACTCTATTAAAAATAAAAAAACTAGCTGAGTGTTATGACAGCTGCCTATAGTTCCAGCTGCTTGGGAGGTTGATGCAAGAGGACCACTTATGACCAAAAGCCTGAAGTTGCTGTGAGCTGTGATGCCACAGCATTATACCCAGGATGACAGACTAAGACTGTCTCAAAAATTAAATTAAATTAAATAATTAAATTCAACAAAAATTTGTGTCACACAATTCTACCCCTCAACCAGTAGCCACAGAGGGTAATATGTCCACCCACAAACTACCCTCAGGAAAAAAAGAGTTTCCACCCAGAAGGCAGTTTAGATATTTGCCCATGAACTAATAGAAAGGGAAGGTCATGAGGACATTTTGTCTTTTTTCATGTAGGGAGATAGGAATTACCTAGCTGCACTCGCGAAAGTCAGTTCACTCACTCCCCAACCCTCTGCAAAACAACTTTAATTCTGGCCAGGAGACTTGTGGATTAAAACTAACACCTCCAAAGAGTCAGCAAAGACCCAGCCCTGCATACAGAGCAGAGGTGCCTTGTGACCAGCATATGATATCACTGCACTGGTGATTCATCCATACACTAAGATAACAATTATGCTTTTCACAGTTTCTTTGCTTCCCTAATTCCAAAATCAAATCCAGTATAAATGTGATATGTTGAAAGGAGAGAGATCTTTAATGAGCACAGAGAATGAAGGGCAAAGCTCAACCTCTTTTTCAACTGCATTAAGGAGAAGTCCATAATTAGAATGATGTATAATTGAAGGTTAATTTTGGGAGGGGAGGTACCTTCAATGAAGTATGTAAGTTTGGAGTCTATTTAACAGGGAAGATTTGACAAGAAAGGGGCCACTGGCTAGAAAAATTCTTTCTGTCAACACTAGTGAAAGCACTAAAGCCACTCCCCTTCTCCAAGGTGGGGCTTATGGATGACTTTGTCACAGGCCAACCATGTGAAAGCCAGAGCTCCCTGTTTGCCTAGTGACATGAGTAACAACATCTTCCTCATCTTTTCTGCTGAGAGGACTAGAATTCATACAGGTTCAGCATATTTCCCAAGCTCACTCAGCTGATACTTAAATCTTCTGACCCCCAAGCCTGTTCTCCATTCTCAGCTCTCCATGGTTACTTGGAAAAGTGGGGTATGGATTTTATGGGTCTTTCCCCACCTCACAGACAATGTAGCCAGTTGGCCAGCCAAAGAGAAGCAACCACAGAGAAGTGCCTTGGATATATCTCTACATAATTCACACCACACACACACACACACACAGAATTATAGTCAGAGACACAGAGATGAGATAGTTTGCTGATAGGCTTATAGTCCTGGCTGACACAGCATCAGGTTTTCTGCTCTCTTCCCTTAAAAATCATAGACTTGAAACATATTTTTCTTACTAAATCATCTCAAGAAAAGGAAAAATATTATCCAATGTACTCAATATTAATATGATACCAATATATAAACAACTACATGCCCACATGAAAAAAAGACACAAGTATAGTCTAGCAAGAGGGAGGGGATAGGAGGAATGGTGATTGTCAGGATCTCACTTAATATGAACAATGTGGGGGTGTTCAGCACGCCCCCTGGGTGAAGGGTTCAACTACAACTTGAACTTTACCTTAGAATTGAAAACAATACAACTTAAACATTTGTACCCTTATATTAATTTGAAATAAAAAAAAATTTAATGAATAAATAACATCACAACACCAGTAGATGGAACCACAATTACACACAGCCCAGCACACACCCCTTCCCCAGGCTCTCACCCAACAGTCTGCCTTGCACAGACTGCTGCTGAGGCCAGAACTGGCTCTGTCAATGGCCCCTATGACCAGGCTCCACACCTGGATCACACAGGGATCGAGAAATAAAAAGTAAGTGCCACTCACTCCCACTCACCTATGCTGAGAACCAGCTATTCCTGGAGAAGGGGCAGCATGTGCCAGAGTGACTCAGAACAGAACTTGCAGTCAGAGGTGGATTCACATCTCAATTTTGCCACTCTTCCGGACAAGGCACTGCTTCAGAAAAGCATCATTCCCAGTGTCACTTCCACAGAACACAAAGCAAGTGATGCCCTCAGAGCTACTGGCATGCTGTGGCCCTACTCACTAACTAGCAATGAACCGGCAGTATTATTTGAGTAGGTGCTTACCCATCCTGGTTTTTAGGTTCCTCTATTGATAATGTGATTATTTTAACGTCAACATCTGCAACTTATTCTAAAAGTTAAATGGGATGATATATGTGACGTGTCCAGCACAGAGCCTGACAGATTAAAGGCATCAATAATTAACAACAATAATTATCTTTCGAGTCACCTAGTCTAGAATCACACCCAGACGAGCACAGTCAGAGGTACTTGCTCTAAATGTTTCATGAAGGGAAACATTCTATGTTTCTATGACGCAGACACTTCCCCAGGCTCACCTTCATACGAGCCTTACCTGGTTTTCCAGCCAACCCCAAATTCAGGTAGCTTTTTACTGCCTAAGTTCTTCCTGGAAAAGGACTGAATTTGAGGAGAAGGAAGCCTCTCTGAGGCACTGTGAGAAGTTTTTATTAGAATGATAAAGAGAAAAGAGCTCGACTCATACCCCCACATCAGCCTAGCTGCTTCCAGGGTCTAGTGTCATTACGTCTCATCCTTGGAACAATACTCTCCAGGTAAGGAGTTTGGATAAAGAATTAGCAAAGATAAGAGTTAGATACAAAGGAAACAATCTCCCACTTTTTACCATGTCACACAATTTGTTGTCCTGTGGCCCTTCTTTTCTGGGGTTCCAGGAGAGAGTTAGCCTCATGCCTGAAGGCAGACACCTTCATACATACATGTGTACACATCATATGTAATAAATTAACTCTGTTCTGTGCATGGTACTATCTTTGTGCCATCCTAGACCCCAAGAAGTGACTCAATTCAGCGTGTGTATTTTCAATGACATAGGCAGGATCTCATCAACTCAAAGATCTTCAAAGAGGAAGGAATTTAAAGTTCATTCATGGCAATAATCTCATTTTACAGATGAGAAGACTCATTTTAATAGGTGCCATTATAATGTCCACTTCTCCCTACTGAGGTTATTTCCACATTCCATTTAATAGTCCATATTAATATAACTTGGCTAATGTAGACACAATGGATTGTGCTAAATAAAAAAGGTGAAATGGTAACAGATGGATTCACAAATCCTGTCTCTTTAGTGTCATATTTATGTCCAGTGCCTTGACTGGCCACAAAATAGCAATGTGACCTGAGAAAAGTCACTTCAGTCTTTCTATGCTGAAGTTTTCTCATTTGTATAATGAGAAGATTGGAGTAGAGAATTTACCTTCACCTAAAGTCCCTTCCAACTCCAAAATCTCTTATCTGTGAAGGTACCTTACCACCACCCCAAGAGACAGCACCTCTCTAAAAGCTATTATCTGCTAAGACCAGTTTTGGTCCCAGTTCATCCTTCCAGGTGTCTATCATTCTACAGATGACTTCGGTAAAAGCACTTATTTAAATTCTGATTAAAATCAAACAAGGGTAACTCCCAACAGCCATATCTGACCTTCTGACATTAAACACATGAATTTCCCATGCTCCAGACCCAGCTATGAAAGACCCCAGAGCTTGGACCAGAGAGCGATGATACATTCATATATCTACATATGCCTGAGAAGAACCCTCTTCCTTCAGCTCCCAAGATTTATTGTTTGTTTTATCCCACCAAACCCAGGAACCTACAGTTAAAATAGGTAGCAGGGGAATTCTCAGAGAGAGTACCCCCAAACTGAGATGGGCCAAAGAAAGATGGCATTCCAAAGAAAGAAGCTCTAAATGCCTGGATGGTCGACCCAAAGCACTTATTAGGGGAACTTCTGTAAACAGTGTCTTCAAGATGGACAGCAAGAAAAACAGGGATGTTCTACTAGATACGTCCTCAGCAATGGTATCAGAGTTTATATGAATGTAAATGGAATTAGACTCAGAGTCAGTTTCTTTTCAGTAATGCTAGATACCTTTTTCAGTGGCTGGGGGTGTTCAAGACCCTAGTCTGGGTTCAAGGCTGCTGGGGAAAACCTAACAGCTGCCTGGGTCTCAGTGCAGTCAAGACACTTCATAATTTTTGGTCAGAGCACAGAAAGAAAGCAAGGGGCTGGGGAGCCTACTACGGTGACCAGATTTTAACATTGGTAAAGCGGGACACCATTGATGGGGGGGGGGCCTGGGAGCAGGGCCTAACAACAATGCAAACTTTGATAAGCAGTTCTCAACAATTATTTGTTATTATTAAAGTTTCACATTATAAAATTAACAAAAATAATATAAAATGCATATCCTGGCAAAATAGCCACATGGCAGCCGAAAACGTATATTCCCTTCCTATTCTCCCATGTTCCCTAGCTTGTCGTGTATTCTTTCCAAAAATCAGGGCTTTTTTGAAACACCACAGGACACAGGACAAATTGTTAAAAATCAGGATTGTCCCACCAAAAGTGGGATGTCTGGTCACCTTACTTTGGGGGTGGGGAGGACATACTTGTTTGTTCCATACAGTTTGGCTCCTTCTGAGCTAATTATCCCTGCCTAGAAGCAAGGGAGGGAGCCAGTCTCCTTCTGATACCTTGCCCAGGAGGGGAGTAGGGAGTTGACATTAGCCTTTTCATTTCCAACTGAAGTTGCATTAACCTCTTCATTCCCAAATGGAGTTACATTAACCTTTACAGCAGCCAAAAACTGTATATTCCCTTCCCATTCTCCTGCAGTTCCCTAGCTTGTCATGCATTCTTTTCAAAAATTGGGACTTTTTTAAAATGCTGCAGGATGTGGGACAAATTGTTAAAAATCAGGACTGTCCCTCCAAAAGCAGGACGTCTGGTCACCTTAGCCTACACTATTCTAAGCTGAGGCATCCACCTGCTTCTGAGCCTCTCCATGCCCTGGAAAGGAAGTCAAGTGCAGGGCATTCCAGCACCTCAGTGTTAATGAGGCCAAAGTCTCTCCAATGATTGTAATTTCTCTACGAGAGAATGTGTAAAGGGAGCTTCAAAAACAAGACTAGGAAGGTAAGGGATGGAGTCCAACAGATACAAGAAACTATAAGAAGATGACTTCAGTAAGCAGCAAGTTGGACAAGATAAAACACAATGGATTTTTAGAAATGAAAAAGAAATTGACATTTTTTGTTTAATTTTCATTTGAAGAAATATAAAAAAATACAAGAACTAAAAAAAAGTTTTTAACTACATAAAAAATGTAATGTAATGGTAAAAAGAAATAAAACAGAAAAAAGAGGAGGTGCATTTATAGGCCATCCTCCGCCTTTATATTTATTATAGGAGTCTCCAAGCATTTACACACACATATACCCATGCATGCATGCGCCCACAGGCAGACATAGCCACAAGGCCATTCTCTCGAATTCAGTGTCGGACCTTCCTGTTCAGTTCACAATTCAGTTTTTCTATATATGAAATTTCCTTAAAATAAGAACATGTCAGTCTCATATTATAAATGGGGACACTGAAACACTGGAGGTTCCATGTCGTTTTTGTCACAAGTGGATAAGACTCAGAGAGACACCCATCCAAAACTTTAAAGAATGTCGTGTATTAACAGCCAGGCTTCCTTCAAAATTAAACAATCACACTGACAGATGATCATAATCCCCTGAAGACTTTCAATGGACTCCTCCCAGCGGCCATCGGAGACCCAGAATGTGCCTGATGCTGAGGAGGGGAGTGGGAAGTTGAGTTCCAGACTTGGGGCACTTGACTCCCCATGTTAAGTGACATCAGTACCAGAAAGCTGAGAGTGAGGAGCAGACTGCAGCCAAGAGTCTGAGAGAAAAGACTTGATTCAGACAATACTCCAAGGAGCATAGGGACGTCTCCCCATCAGTGACCTGTGGGAACGAGAAAGAATAAGGAATGCCCCAAAGGCACACCTCACACTTCCTCACAGTTCAGAGAAAGTGATTCCCCCATTTTCGGAGCTTCCACAAGAGAGTTCTGTTTGAGAACCTTAAATGAAGTCACATGCCAATCACTCAATCATTGTGATAACACTGTGTGGCAATACGGAGACCATTATCAGGCTCTACTAGAAAGAATACTGTGATCAATTACCAATGATTGTAAGGAAAAATAGCAAGATGACATTTGTGTGCAAATCCTGTAGTGAAAGTAAGTATCAAAATTAAAATGTCATATCCCTATTAGATGCCAGGTCATTTCCTTCTGATGTTCCTTCTCAAACTTGCATTCACGTGCTGCCTAAAAGATTTTTGAAAACCTCCGTATCCCTTCATACTTCTTCAGGTGACATTGAAAATTTTCATCATGAGTTTAGGGAGTCATAAAGGGTGTAATTTCTGAGATACTATAAATACCAGTATTCTAAATAAATACTCATATGCGACAGGCAATGGATACCTACTATTTTCCATTTTTAAATACACGAATAATTTTTATAATGGAAAACTTACATGGTTCTTTTTTCTCCTTGACTAGTTTTTTCCACTTTTCCACAAGATTTTATCCTAATGTAATATTTCATTTGCTTACAATTATTTCATTGATCACCCTATCATAACTCTCTGCGATAAAATACGTATATTATGTAAATTGTTTTTAAACATGTGGTAAATATAAGGCTTTAATTTGTGAACAAATGTGAACCTGAAAGAGCCAATCTTTCAAAATGGATCCAGAGAGGTTAACTTGGACCAAATTTAAAACACAGCCAGGCTGCTGACTGGGTAGTCACACTTGAACTCTTGAGTTCCACGTAAACCCTCATTTTTTGTCTTTAGGACTCTCCTAGCTCATTTAAACCAAGCAATCGGGCAACCAATCATGGCTCAACTATATCAGAACTCAGATTTGCCAACCAACAACAGTAAGAGAATTTCAAGCCTTCATTTGTAGATAAACAGACATGATTAGGAAACTGAGCAGTAACTTTTACTATAAATCCCGATCTTCCCTGTCTGCTCTGAAACTTATGTAGCTTTTACATCTGGAGGCTGCATCTCCCCAGTTTGCAAATTCTTCAGTGGAATAGTCCCTTTGTCCCCAATTCCTTTTCAGAGAACTTTTGTTCACAAGTATTTATTTTTTTTCTTCCAGATTGAATTATCCTTATAATTGTTAACATACAATTGATCAAAATAGCATGATTACATTAAGTTTTTGCTAAATAATTATTAAACAAAAACAAACTTAAGAAAAAAAGAAACTACATCTCTTAATGAGCTGAATGAGGCTGGGTTTGGAGATTATATTTCAACTAGCTTGTCTATCTTTGGATAAAAATTACTCATAGGTAGAATAAGACAGAGTTTAAGGTCTATAAAAAATGCAGTAAAAGACACTTACATGGGCCAAAAAGATCATTTGGTGTCCTTGAGAAGACCTGAGCATTGTCCAGGAGGACCCTGCCCCACCAGAGAGGTCATCTGATTCCATAGGGCTCTGAGCCTTTGGTTATCTTTGACAGTTTACAACCCTATAAATTATAGCAAATTGAAAGTAAGGAAAATGATTCTTGCCCATGACAACTAATTTTGTCTAATAGAAGTACAATTGATTTCTGCTCTTCAGGAAACATGGCTCTAAATATCAGATATCATTTCCCTATAAGGAAAACAAATTTTGCATCTATTAACAATTTTATTTTAGCCCTCAAGATTGCCTCTAAATTCATTTCCCCGTATATAACAAGTTTTGCATCTATTAGCAAATTTATTTTAGCATTCATAATTGCCTCTATATACTACATATGTGGCAATCAGATATTTTGGGGGGAAAGTATTCTGTAGTAACAAATTATGCTTCTACTTTTTATTGTTATAGATAAAAGCACTAAGAAATTTTGCTCACACGTCGGGTGATGGGAATGAAAGAAGTGTAGTCACAGCAATTGCCCTCTATTCTTTAACTTCTGAATTATGTGTCAAAACACATAAAATAATCTATAAATCAAACTGTACTTGTAATAATCTTAGAGCTAAAAACTCTCTAGTCCTCATTCAATTTTGAAAGCCAAAAATTGGAAACCACCTGACCCACACAGCTGAAGACTTCTGCTTGTCGTCCTAGCCACTTAGGAGGCTGAGGTGGGAGAATCACTTGAGCCCAAGAATTCATTCAAAGCTACAGTGAGCTATGGTCATGCCACTGCACTCCAGCCTGGATGACAGTGCCTGCCTCCAAAACAATAAAAATAAAAAGTATGCTGTAGTGTGGCACCGGTGGCTAAAGGAGTAAGACATTGGCCCCATATGCCAGAGGTGGTAGATTCAAACCCAGCCCCAGCCAAAAACTGCAAAAAAAAAAAAAGTATGCTGTAACGAGGTACCACAGGAAGACACAAAATGGGTAATAAATATTCATTCACTTGTCAAGTGGGTAACGTGTTATTGCAAATAGTGAGGTAGAAGGGAAGACCATGGGCCTATTTTAAGAGAGGGAAATTTTAGGAGAGAAGATGTTTATGAATTGAGGATATGGATATTGATTCCCTTAAAAGTGCAGTCTCTGTGAACTGTCTTGAACCAACATGACCAGTGTGAAGAACATTAATGTAAGTCACAAGGGAGAAAAGCCACTCCATGCTGAAGCAGCTAAATTTAACAGAACCAGCAGAAGAGCTCTCACAGCCTTGGCCATGCTTCCACTTCCCAACCTTGCCTCCTTTCCTGCCTACTTCTAGCATCAACCTTGCTGGATTCCAGGTTTCTCCTGGCAACTTCCACATAAGCCTTGGCTGCTTTGCCTCTGGGATGTGAACTGACTTGGTCTTTGAGACACTGATTCCCTGAACTCGCCCTGACCCTTCAGTTTACATTTTGGCACAACCTCCCATTACGCCAGAGAGTGTTTATAAAATGCTTTTTAAGCTTTGCCCTCCAAAGCTTTTAGGGGGCAAAAACATGGGACAGTAGAGGTCATAGCCCAAAATACCCCCACAAAGAGTACAAATTTATGAAATCCTCTGCTCTAGCTTAAACTTGAACTTGAACTTAGCATTCTACTTTGCAATTTATCAACATTCACCTTTATTTTTCAAGATATTTAAAATTGCTTGCCACTGAACAAAATTGATGCTGGAAGAAGACATGTCAGGAGTACCTTGTGATTTAGAGAACTTCCATGCATTTCACCAGGAAGTTTTATTTAAACATATCATGAAGCCATTTAAAACAATAACATGACACTCATTGGGTCAGCCTTAGCAGAGAGCAGGCCCCGAGGGAAAGAAGCACAAGTTTTAGAGCTGGGAAGAAGATGGATAAGAAAGTCGGGGACATACAATCTTGCTTATTCCATAGTGATGTCCTGGACAGCTGTAGAGGAAAAACATCCCTCAGCAATGGGTGTCCAGGAAAAAAAAAAAGGCACTAGAAAGGCATAGGAGGAGGGAAAGAAGGGAGCAAAGGAGATTTATAAAAGATAAAATAAGATTAGTTTCAGCTTTGACCACCCGTTCTCCAGATGGACAAACTGCTGGTGGTTGTTACAAATAGCATCTAAAGCAGGGAGGGGGCAGAGCGATGCTTTCATAGAGATTTCTAGCCGGGCACAGTGGCTCACACTTGTAATCCTAGCAACTCAAGAGGCTGAGACATGAGGATGGCTTGAGGCCAAAACCTCTAGAACGGCCTGGACAACATAGCAAAATGCCATCACTAAACAAAATAAAAAATAAATGACCCAGGCACGGCGATGCACCCCTGTGGTGACAGCTGCTCAAGAGGCTGAGGCAGGAGGATAGCTTGAGCCCAGGAGTTTGAGGCTTCAGTGAGCTATAATTATGCTCTCTAGCCCTGTCTCTTACAGGAAAACAAAAGATTTCTAAGCAGAGAGGCCCTGAGTCCACAGCACTGTGAGGGACGAGGTCTTCTCAGGAGCAGAAACAAGAGTTTTGCTCACCAAAAAGAACAATGTCAGTCACTCCTTTCTGTCCTAGGCAGAGATAGGACCATATGTTCACTGTTCTCATGGTTTCAGAGGGAGAAATAAAAAGCAGCCTATTCTTTTCACCACTCTTTTGCATAATGGACAAGAAGGGGCACATACTCCAAAGGAGGATGGCCATTTTCCTGAGGGCCTTGGGTGGTGTAAGGGGCTGTATCCTTGCAGCCCCAGCAGAAAGGGCAAGCAAGCTCCCCCAGGTTCACTTCCAGTGGGTACCACGTCCTCAGCTCACTTTGTCAGCCTCTTTTCTTAAAGCCACTGTAGATCATAGGGTGTCTAAATGACAATACTCCATGGAGAGGGACGGCTCACCCAGGGCAGGTCCATTTGCAGAAAGACACATATATGCTGAAGGCTTTATCACTGCCCTCAAGGAGTCTGCGTTCTAATGCATGCAGGGTGGCCAACAGGCAAGTTTGTTAGACATGTACATACAGGATCCAGCCATAAATACTTACACTTCGCATAGAGCACCATGTTATACACTATAAGAGTGACCAAAAGTGGCAAAGATTTAGTCCCTGCCTTGAAACCAATAGGCCTGGGCAAATGAGATTAACCCACATGAGCAATAAAGAGTTAAAATGTTCCAGTCTCAGAAGGTTTTATGAAGAAAAAGACACTTAGTCAAGCCAAAAGGGTTAACAGTGTGCAGACGGATCAGAGAGAGGAGAAGACAGCCCTTTCAGGCGCGGCGTCCATGGCCCAGTGGTTAGGGTGCCAGCCACATACACCAAGGCAGGCAGGTTCGAACCTGGCCTGGGCCAGCTAAACAGCAATGACAACTGCAACAAAACAATAGCTGGCTCTTCCAAAGAAGAAAGTGCTCTCCAACCCTGGTAAGACTGGGGATTGATATGTCATGTCCCCAGTCCATTAGTCAAGTGTTTTTATGCAGAAAACATTACTATTTTAGCCATATGAATCTATTAAAATTTACTAACAACCTATTTGGGGGGAAAATAGTACTAAAGAACACATCAAAATCTTGGAAGAAAAAATTCCCCACTTATATAAGTGATAAAGGATTATTAATATCTTTGACATAAAGAGATCTGTAGAGAAAAGGGAAACTGACAGCAGCTTCAGATTATTATTAAAAGCAGTAGTAATGATCCTCCAAATCTATGAAAAGCCATCCAAACATAATAACTACAGAAACATAACTGCAAACACTGGGATAAGATATTAATTTGGTAAAGAAAGCTAAAGATTGTTATTATCAGAAAAATGCATTGCATGTACATGTGTTCCTATACTGATGTATCCGTTTCCTAGAGTTGCCATAATAAAGTACTACAAACTTGAAAAAAAAAACCATATCTGGGCATTGTGGTGGGCGCCTGTAGTCCCAGCTACTTGGGAAGCTGAGGTAAGAGAACCACTTAAGCCCAAGAGTTTGAGGTTGCTGTGAGCTGTGATGCCATCGCACTCTACCGAGGATAACATAGTGAAACTCTGTCTCAAAAAAAAAAAAAGACAGCCCTTTCAATGATAGCAGTCTTGGCAGAGGCACTGACGGAAAAGCCACCATCACAGGGACAGAGGGCAGGGAGGGAGAGGGAAGGAATGAAATGGCAAAGACAGGGCATAACTGGAGAGAACAGTTTGTGTATGAGCAGCAGGATAAAAAGCTAGATTAAGGAAGTTCAGGCAAAGAACTGTGGCTTGACGTGGTAATGACAGAGCTTATAAACTGTGCTTCCCACCTTCAGAAAGGACTCGCTTTTTTTCCCCCCTTTCTTATTTTTTTGCATATATTTGAGATGCACGACATGATGTTTTACATAAAGGCAGTGAAGTGACGACTACAGTGAAGTAAATTAACATATCCAGCATCTCACCTAGTTACCTTTCTTAGTGGGGGGATGAGACCCCAAAATCTCTTTCGGCAAATTTCCAGTATACAGCACAATACTATTAACTCTAGCCCTCACGATGTACGTGAGGTCTCTACATTTTGACCTGTATCTGCCCTCTGCCTCCTTCCTCCTACTTGTGATAACCAGCTTTCTATTCTCTGTTTCTACATATTTGATTTTTTGTTTAATATTCCACCTATCAATGAGAACATGCAGTATTTCTATTTCTCTGTCTGGTTTATTTCACTTAGCATAACATCTTCTAGGTGCATCTACAGTGTCATAAATGATAGGACACCTCTTTGTTATACGGGCTGCATAATATTCCATTTTATAGATACATAGAACAAGCAATTATTAACAAGTATAGAACCACAAAATACTCTGAGTATCCAAAAGAACCTTTGAAAAGAAAAACAAAGCTGGAGGCATCAGACTTTCTGATTTCAAATTATATTACAAAGCAATAACAGTGAAAGCAGTAAGGTAGCAGCATAAAAACAGATACAACAGACCAATGGAATAAAATACACAGTCCAAAATTAAAACCAAGCATATATGGTCGACTAATCATTGATGAGGCCACCAAGAAGGTATAATTGTTTCTTGAGTGAGGAAAGGACATGGAAAAGCAAAGTTGTGCAAAGATTACTTTGAAATAAGTTGCTTTGCTCTAATTGGATGTGAGTTTTACATATCCAGAAGCCTACCCTGGGGAAAATCCTGAATGAGATAGGCCTTGAACTTAATTTACAATGTTTACCATAGTGTTGAATGCAGGGTGGTTGGCATTAATTCGCCCATGCATTCAGAAAACATTGAACAGCTACTATGTTTCAGGCACTGTGCTTGGCACTAGAAAGTGCAAATATAATGTATAATATTATATATAATTATGATAATGTACAATGCTATTTTCATTGCATCTATAAGCATCTCACCCTTATTCTACTGTGTGGAATTATTGCTCATAATTCTTCCCTACCCTGAAGGAAAATATGCAACCACACCTTTGCCATGATTTCATAAGACAGAGTACATTTCCTGCCCCCACCACCTTTGGCCTTGGGCACAGGACTTCCTTGGATTGGTTCTATGTTAGTAAAGGTGACAAAGCAGCAGCTATGGACATGCCATTTTGAATTTCTGTCATTGCCACAAGAAGGGCTTCCCCCAGAGAGCTCCCACCCCTTCAGCCTGAGGCCTGGAATGAATGTGTTTAGAGCAGAGCTTCCCAGCCAATCCACAGACATGCAAGAAATAAGGGCCTATTATTATATGCCACTATGATTGTTATGTGTTTGTTAGGCAATAATAGCTGACTGATACATTTGCTTATAAGGCCTTGCCTAATCAAACCTGAATCTACATTTCCAACCTTATCTCCCATCTCCTTTACATGTAGCTTAGAGTTGAAACGAAGTAGATTGATAGCTATGCCGTCATCCAGCCCTGATTGATTCAAAGGCACCTTCATGCTTTCACTTGATTCAGATTTCACTACATCCTCTCTAGCTCTGCCTGTCAAAATCTTACCCATCATTTTTAAGTGCCATCTCTCATGCTATCTTCTCTGTAAAGCTTTTCCTGATCTTAACTATATAAATACTGACCACAACAGATCTGCTCGGCCCTGAATATCTTCTCACCCCTCACCTTACTCACTTGCCTTAATTCCAAACCAGAGTGACCCTTATGACAACTCATGTTGTTTCAATAATCACAAAGTCCAAGCCACAACTGCTGCCACCAACAGACCATTAAGACTCTGGTCTCCCACATCCTCCTGGAGAGCTGAGTAACGCAACCCAAAATGGTGAAGAAATTAGTGCCCTTGGAGCAAATTTGACTAATGAGAGACAGGAGCAAGGCAATTGCCAGAAAATGAATCGCTCCCTCATCCTTCTCTGTGACAGAGCAAGACACTCCATGTAGTGTCTGTGAAGATGGCTCATGAGCAACCTTCTGGTCTTCTAAAAAGCTGTAATCAGTGTGATAATGCTCTGCTTTGCACCTGCTCTCCCTTCTTGTCTCACTTATTTTCTTTACATCAGTGTTGCCTCCTTGGGATTGCACTCCCTGTAAAGTGTCAGTCTATACAATTTTGCCTCAGTCTCATTTTTCATGGGAACCCAGCTGAAGTACTTAAATAAACATGATCTCTTTTTCCTTTGACTAAAATTGTGATTTTTTTCTTTTAATTAAATCATAGCTGTGTAAATTAATGCAATCATGGGGTACAATGTGCTGGTTTTATATATAATTTGAAGTGTTTTCATCAAACTGGTCAACATAGCCTTCATAGCATTTTCTTAGTTATTGTGTTAAGACATTTATATTCTACACCTAGTAAATTTCACATGTACCCTTGTAAAATGTACCCGTAGGTGTGGTCCCACCAATTACCCTCCCTCCACCCATCTTCCCTTCTCCCCTCCCTCTCCTCTTTCCCCTTCTTCTTGGGCTAAAATTGGGTTATAGCTTTCATAAGAAAGCTATAAATTGGTTTCATAGTAAGACTGAGTACATTGGATACTTTTTCTCCCATTCCTGAGATACTTTGCTAAGAAGAATATGTTCCAGCTCCATCTATGTAAACAAGTAAGAGGTAAAGTCTCCATCTCTCTTTAACGCTGCATAATATTCCATGGTGTACATTTACCACAATTTATTGATCCAGTCATGGGTCAATGGGCACTTGGGCTTCTTCCATGACTTAGCAATTATGAATTGAGCTGCAATAAATATTCTGGTACATATATTTTTGTTATAATGTGATTTTTGGTCTTCTGGATATATACCTAGTAGAGGAATTGTAGTATTGAATGGCAGGTTTATTTTTAGTTCTCTAAGTGTTCTCCAGATGTCTTTCCAAAAGGAACGTATTAGTTTGTATTCCCACCAGCAGTGTAGAAGTGTTCCCTTTTCTCCACATTCACACCAACATCTCTGGTTTGGGGATTTTGTGACGTGGGCTAATCTTACTGGAGTTCAATGATATCTCTAAGTAGTTTTGATTTGCATCTCTAATGATTAAGAATGATGAGCATTTTTTTATGTGTCTATAGGCTGTGCACCTGTCTTCAAAGTTTCTCCTCAAGTCCCTTGCCCACCCTGAGATGGAATCACTTGTTCTTTTCTTGCTAATATAAAATTGTACTTTTAACACCTCTTATTGGTAGTACATATTTCATGTGCTTTGTGTTAAACCTATTTCTGATAGGTTCACCCACACTAATTGTTATGTGCTTTATACGTAGTAGGCACTCAATTAATGCTTAAATTACATGGAATTAAGTCTGTCTCATTAGATTCAAGTCAAAAAGTAAAAACAATCATTCCAGTGATCAAAATATATTTGACCCATTGTTTCCATGAAATATATTACCACCGAAATTCCACTCCAACTTCTACTTTTCCCACCAATATTAACATAAAAATCTATACCTGCTTGGCATATTTTTATTCCATTGTACCACACTACAAATAGAAATATGAATACTTGCAACTATTCTCCAGGGATACAAAAAGGCAGAGAAAACAGGTTGCTAATTAAGGATCCCAGGCTAAAGTCTATTTTTCTATAGATTTAATAGAATAGCAGAGTTCTCATCTGCTTGCCACCATCTTGACAACCTTCTTCCTCCACCCCTGTGCAAAGAGTTTACTTCCAGGCCCTTCTAAACACATCATGTTCTCATAAATCACAGTGGCATTTCTAAATCTGCTTAGAATAACAAAATATCACTATAAAGATAGCACAAGGGAGAATATTGCAAAAATCCAATGTATTATTGATGCCTTCTGTAATGAATGCCCATTCAGTAATTACACCCCTTCCTATTAAAAATGCAGGAACGTATATGTGGCAGGAATTTAAATGCTTCTTAAAAGCTATAGAAATTAATTTGAGATTTTTCTGATTTGAATGCATTGTGGTAGTAATGTTGGGAACATTTACCCAAGGATTCTTAACCATTACCTTATCATAAGTAGTGATTCCTTGATTGTTTTTATACCCTCTTTTCATAACCCTACTCCTATGCCTCTACCATCAAATCCTTGCTGGTGGCCCATCGTGAGCAGAGGATCCTTCTTTTCCAGCCAGAGGATTAGGACATGACAAGGTAAGTAATGGCCAGGTCAAGACCACACGTGGGATCTTGTGGGGAAATATCGGGGAAGCCTTCTAAAGTGCTGCATGTACCCCTGCAGGAAGGAGCAGGGAGAGAGCCATAGCAATAGGACAACTAATGGACAATGGCCATGTGACAATTACTGATGTTTATCTAGCTGAGAGTGGGCCATTTCACAAGCCCATAAGACACTTTGCTATAGTTTTACTATTTCAACAGTATCTGGATAACCGTTTATGGCTGGGGGAGTTACAGAGGGAATAGGCAAGATCTTTTTCACCTATAAAATTTTGGGGTTCTGTGTGGCCTTCATAATTATGGTTTGCCATTGTCCCAACCCGATGCCCCGAGGAGGGTCATATGGAATGATATAAATAGAAACTTTGCATAATCTGAAAATCTGTACCTATTTGGCCTTTAAGGGTTTGTGCATTACATGTATTTGCTAATATATTTATATTTCTTATTTTGTCTTGTTATGCTCATAGCAGAATGGTTCTGCATTCTCTAAGTCCCCACCAATTCATTTTGACAGGAGGAAATGCTGTAATATGCTGCTGGTAATGGAAAATAGTGTGTGGTTTGCAGATGGATAATCAAGTTCAAGAAAGAAAAAAGAAAACTGTATCGGGACACAGCAGAGCAAGGTCTCTGATTCCTATATGGTGCTGTTGGATCCGTGGTCAGAATGATTGTGTGTCTTCTTCTAACAACTACTTTAAACTAGTCAAGATAATTCTTGGCATTTTTTGGTTGCTTTTCCCAACTTTGGAATAAAACACTATCTGTATGCCTTAAAAATCTAAGCCATGATGAAGAGTAACATGCCTTACAATTAATGAGTTGCATTTAAATACTGAGCAGCAACTCTTGTGTGAGCATCAGTCTAATAGATTGGAAGTTCTTGTAAATGAAATTGTTATTCAGTGAAGATATGTCCTTGGTGGTCCCTAGTTGAGGAAAGTCAGTAAGAAAAAAAGAAAATGAGGAAAACCAATTACTGCAAATTATATACCAAGAAGGACTGCATTGATCCAGGAGGAGAATACCTCCTGGCTATATGTGAAAAAAAATGGCATTAATGTGGTTTTGCCATCGTTTTTACTGATGACTTTTTTTTGTATTGTTGGGGATTCATTGAGGGTACAAAGAACCAGGTTACACTGATTGCATCTGTTAGGTAAATTCCTCTTATAATTGTGTCCTGCCCCCAAAAGGTATGTCACACACCATGACCCTCCCACCCTCATCCTTCCTTCTCTCTCTTTCTCTCTGCTCTCCCTTTCCCCCAACTCCCACCATGAACTAGGTCATTAATTGTCCTCATATCAGAATTGAGAACGTAGGATTCTTGCTTCTCCATTCTTGTGATGCTTTACTAAGAATAATGTGTTCCACTTCCATCCAGGTTAATACAAAAGATGTAAACTCTCCCTTTTTAATGGTTGAATAGTATTCCATGCTAACATATACCACAGCTTGTAATCCATTGCTGGATTAATGGGCATTTAGGCTGTTTCCACATTTTGGCAACTGTAAACTGAGCTGTGATAAACAGTCTAGTGCAAGTGTCCTTATGGTAAAAAGATTTTTTTTCTAAGGAGACAACAACCAAGGTAAATAGACAACCTACAAGATGGGAAAGGATATTTGCATATGTTGAATCAGACAAAAGCTTGATTACTAGGATCTATAGAGAAATCAAATTAATCAACATGAAAAAAGCCAACAATCCTATATATCAATGGGCAAAGGACATGAATAGAACCGTCTCTAAAGAAGACAGACAAATGGCTAACGAGCATAGTGAAAAAATGCTCATTGTCCCTAATTGTTAGAGAAATGCAAATCAAAACCACTCTGAGATATCATCTAACCCCAATGAGAATGGCCCACATCACAAAATCTCAAAACTGCAGATGCTGGCATGGATGTGGAGAGAAGGGAAGACTTTTACACTGCTGGTAGGACTGCAGACTAATACGACCTTTTTGGAAGGAAGTATAGAGAACTCTCAAAGAACTCAAACTAGACCTCCCATTTGATCCTGCAATCCCATTACTGGGCATCTACCTGGAAGGAAAAAAATCCTTTTACTGATGACTTTTATAAGCATCAAAGGTCACAGGATGAGAAGTGAGGGGAGTAGGGCACGTAGTAATAATCATACATTTTCTTGGGTTACTCTGCCCCAGGTAAAAGCTATAATGAAATGAGGGTCTCTAGGCGACAAAAAGGAGAATGTGAGATTTTGCTAATGACTAGTTAAACCAGGTGATTCTGTACCCTGTTTTGCCTCCAGCTGGTTATACTGCAATAGAATTCAACTCTGATACTAACCACCCAGTATCATTGACCACACATCTTGAAGTTTCAGTCCTCTACAGCATTGCCCTTACTTCAGGAAGCAGCCGCAAGTTCAGGGGATCCCCAGGTCACCCACCCACACTTCTGGTGCACTAGATACAAATTCCCATGTTCAATAATGTACCTAAATGACTCATAGAACTCATCAAAATACTGTACAACTTTATTGCAAAGAATTGTGTATAGGGTGAGGTCTGACCAGAGTCTGTCCCCTTCAGCACATCAGTGTATTCACCAGTCAGGAACCTCCATGAGCGCTGGTGTCCAGGATTTCTATTGGTGTTTCATTACCTAGGTACAATTGATTAAATCGGTGGTTACATGACTGAACTCAATCTTCAGCCCCCCTTTCTTCCTCAGAGGTCAAGATGTTCTAAAGTTCCATCTCTCTAATCACATGCTCGGTCCTTCTGGTGACCAGTCTCCACCCTGAAACTGGAGGTCACCATGAATCATCTCATTAGTACAACAAAGACACTCCTATCACTCAGAAAATTCTAATGTCTTTGAAGCTCTGTGCTAGGAGCCAGAGACAAAGATCAGATTTATTCTTTATTACATCATACTCAGTTTTTCTTTAATCTGCTCTAAATGTTTTGGAAGTGCCATCTACCTGACTGCCACAGCAAGTTCTACCAAACTGAGATGCAAAGCAGCTGTCCCCGTCACAGCAGAGGGAAAAGGGTGGGTAGAATCATTGACCCTGTGTTCTCACATTACCTCTCACTCAGGCTCAAGTGAGGGAAGACCTAGAAGTGAAGCCCTGCGTCTATTCTATTTATAGAATTCTTGCAGAGCTTGACTGTAAGTAGTCATTTCTCTTTATTAATGACTCTAAAAATAGTAATAGTTAACATTTATTGAGCATCTATTAAGTGCTAACTATCATCCCAAGCACCATACATGTAGTTAATCTTCAAGCCCCTCAACAATCCTATGAAATATTATCCCATCCCTCTATTTTTCTCTTAACAAAACAGCAGTACAATGAAAGGTAAGGGGAAACCCGGAGGTTTAGGAGTCATAAACCAACAGCCCATTTATTCATCATCTCTCACCTAAGGACACAGTAGAATCCTTGTCTCCTTGTAACCTTGAGATAGCTTTAACAGCTCTGTGCTTTGGCATGTTAATGATGCTATGCAAGAAGCATCTTGGGTTTTCTGTTTCTGCCCAGTGTGAGGGCTCAAAACCCAATCAGGGAGATGCTCCTCCCCACAAAAATAAAAGGTGGAAGATAAACCTTCCCAATACTACAGAACAACCAAGAACACAGAAACAAAACACCCAAGCAGCTGGCCAAAACACAGACTACTTTAATTGGAGTACAGCCTAAGACTTCCCCCTGGGCCTTACATAAGGGGAGGAGCAGCATGCAGGGAAAAGGGTAGATATTCCAAAACCAGAATCTACATGGAACTCTGCCTTTCACCAGTGATGCTGTGTGAGCAAGAGCTTCCATTTCCTGATGTGTAAACTGCAGGCAGGTATAATAGTTTGCTATATATAAAGGAAGAATCCATCTGAAAATACTTCACAAAATACTACAAAATATGAGATAGTTATATCTTCCAGCTATTCCTTCTATGATGCCCTAGTAGCCAGAGATGTTTCTTATCATTTTTGCGTATGCACTTCACATTTGCAATATGATCCATACTGTAATAGAGTATGAGGTTTAGGAAAAATCACCTCCATTTTCTAGAAGGGGAAAGCAAGGCAAAATAAAGTAGTGTGTAGGGAACAAATGTAGAAGGTTACAGCAGAAGACACTTGGCAAGGAGAACTTGTATACTGCTGACTCCCAGCTCAGGGCTCCTGCCAGCCATTTACATAATTGTTTTTAAGGTGCTCTGGACATCAGAACATAATATAATGCTATGTTCTATCATCTCTGGTCTGGAGTAAAAGATGTAACAAAATGTATTATCATCACTATTATCATGTACTCATTATTTATACACCCATTTTCCCCTTTTGCCTAGAAGGGTTTAATTTTTCTGGAAATGCTGTTTTTATTCTATAATCATTAGCCACAGGCACAAGGTCCGTGGAGTATAGCACCACAGTCAAGCTACATGGTAAGTGATGGTTTTGTATTCTTGCCTCTCCTGGCTGGGGGGGGGCTCATGATTTGCCAGGAATCATACCCCAAAGCAGCAGGCTTCACACCAGAAAAAATAATCTCCTATCAATCACTATAACATAGAATGTACCCAGTTGATAGGGCTGGACTCTTGCTCCAAAAAGCTCAAAGAGCATGGTCAGCAGGTAAAGTAATAATCATCCTGAACAGTTCTAAGGCACCTGATATGATGATCTATCAGCTGTATGAAGCTCTTGGCAGGAACCTTTCATTGTCACGACATTAACTTTCAGGGCACAATGGCACACCAGTAGAAGAATAGAGCTGGTTTCTAGACCAAGACATGATCCCTTCTAGTTATGCAAACTCAAGAAAGCTTCAACATCTTTGGGCAACAGTTTACTTATCTGCAAATCAGGCAAAATGATAACCTAACTTGTTTATTCCTGAGACTATCAGGAGAATCAAATTGGATCACTCATGTAATAGTGTTTTGTGAACTGCGAGATAAGAAAGACATAAAAGTGGTTTCCATGACATGATAATGATGATGATAATGGTGATTATTGATGGTGTCCTTCACAGACCTAGCACAAATCTCATTATCATATTCATTTTTAGAATATGAGCAGAATTATTATGATTACAACTTTGTGAAACAGACTTACTTCTCCCAGGATTTTCTTTCTTATAAATGAGATTGCAGGCTTGGCGCCTGTGGCTCAAGTGGCTAAGGTGCCAGCCACATACACCTAAGGTAGCAGGTTCGAATGCAGCCGGGCCTGCCAAACAACAATGACAGCTGCAACCAAAAAAATAACCAGGCATTGTGGTGGGTGCCTGTGGTCCCAGCTACTTGGGAGGCGGAGGCAGGAGACTCGCTTGAGCCCAGGAGTTGGAGGTTGCTATGAGCTGTGATGCCATGGCATTTTACCCAGGGGGATAGCTTGAGGCTCCGTCTCAAAAAAATAAATAAATAAATAAATGAGATTGCAGTGACACACCTGCCCACAGTGAACTCTCATAGTGAGAAGAGCCTGGATTCCAGATTTTCCTACTTCTTCAAGGCCCCATCAGGAAGCAACAAGAAGTTCAGCACTATATTCTTTGCTAGAGGCTCATGTCTATGACTAATTCGTAAAATTCAGGTGGTATGTTTGTGCACCTCTCTTGCTCAAGTTAAATTGTCAATGAAAAGGACTTACCATTA